>BPLR01008575.1:0-57937 GCA_021605095.1 Caerostris extrusa | reverse complement strand
CATGAATCCCATCGAGCATTTATGGGACATCATCGAGAGGTCTGTTCGTGCCCAAAAATCCTGCACCATCAACGCTTTCACAATTATGGACGTCTATCGAGACAGCATGGCTCAATATTCCTGCAAGAAGACTTCCAACGACTTGTTGAGTCCATGCCACGTCGAGTTGCTGCACTTCGCCGGGCGAAAGGAGGGCCGACACGATATTAAGAGGTATCCCATGACTTTTGTCACTTCAGTGTATTTCGAGACAGGAGATGTTTTCCTTTACGGGAAAAGACGTCAGCCCAACACATTACAACCATATTAGATAGAGATCTCACTTGATTTAAAGTGGATTCTGAATCACTACAAACATCCGTCGCACCTGCCAGACTCGAAACCTAAACTTTCTTTTGGCACAGAATGCTAGTCACTCACCCATCAAATCAGAAAAAAATTTAGTTAAATAAATTCATAACTTAATCAACTTTTGGTATATGTTAAAATTTTTCTTTTCCTCTTAAAAAAGTATATTTTAACAAATTCATTTTTAATTTTGATAAAATTCTAATAATTATGCTTTATAATACCAGTTGCAATTTTAACTATGTATTGAAGACTTGCCAATTACATATAATTTACTATTTCTATTAAAAACTTGAACCAAATAATTAATAGTAGATTTAGTACATCAGTTTTAAAATATTAGCTTTATTTTGCTTTTATTAATTATTATTTAACCTTTAAATTAAATTGATGAAATCTCCACAAACAAAAAGAAATTAAGTCCAACAACTATGAAAACACTCCACAAAGTTGTGCTGTTTGAAACTTAATTTTCATAACTGAATGTAAAATGAGATTTTTCCTCTTTGCGTTTCCTGTCTTAGTTGCAAAAACTCGGCTTAAGTCGTATGTTGAATCCTAAATATAAAAGCGCAATGATTTGGTGGGTTCGCTTTGTAAATAAAGTTTTGCAAAACTATGCGTAAGATCATACTTCTACATTTTTACCTCAGTTTCCGGAGTTTAAATCCCATGAGTCCACATTTTAATGAAACGCTTCTTTTCTCATTTTTCAAGTGATGATGTATTTAATTAAAATTCTAAAATTATACGGCTCTTGTAAAAAATATATATCAAAACCCATCTCAGTCTGCATCTCGTGGATATGCAAAAGACTTGTAATGAACAAGCGCAGTTGACTTAATCTATAGTGTGTGCAGTTGAATGCAATACACAAACGACTTTTGTGTAGTTTAATGGAGAAATAAACAGAAAAGGGTTTTAAAAATTAATAATATGCAAAATCTAACTTTGTAAAAAAATATAATGTCATTAAAAATAATACAAACTTTGTTCCAACTTAAGATTTCAAGCAAATGTCGGTTTATTTAAAAAGAGTTTTGAAGATCCACATTATTGGTCTTACAACCTTTCTTCATTGGCTCAACAGCTCCATGGCAGGTCAAGACTGGTTACTGGCAGATTCCGAGACAGGGAGAAGAACTTTTTTACAGGGGTAGGGGTGGTCAGACCTGCATCCAACACTCATATTAGACCAGGGCCTATAGTTTTAAAGTGAATTTCGAACTCTTCGCACAAGCTTCAGTGGGTCTGTTGGCTAGCACCAAACCAATTGGCTAGCTCTGGCCTTTGGTAGCAACAATCTCAAAATAGCTTAAACCTTCAGGTAGAAGTGATCCCTTCGTGTATCCCTGAGAGGGATCCTGTAGGGACTCCAGTTTGAGATCATTTCTACTATATAGGAGCCTCATTGTTATACTCTTATAATACAATATTTCCATTCTGTGGTATGTGTTTTAGGGCACAAAGGCCAGATTTGGTTGAACTTCCTCCAACAGATAATTTATTTAAATAAACAGTGTTACAGCAAAGAATTATAAATAAAATAAAATAAAGTAATTCAAAGCAAGAAAATTACAGTATCCAAAATAACAAAGTAACAGAATTAGATGCTAAAGTGGTTAAAAAATAAATCAATCATCAATAACATTTAAAAATTATTAAACGATGTCTTTAAAGATCAATAAACAAATATTTCAATTTTAAAGTCAGAAAAAATACACCAGCAAAGAAATAAATCATCTATTTATAAAAATCTTGTATTTAAAAACATCACCCCAACAAATTCTGGTTTTTGAATCAATATCATGACCCGCAAGCACACATTTACCAACCTCAACAGTATCAGTAAGCGAGAACAGGCGCGAAGGAAATAGTCCCCTGCCATACGTCTTAATCGATCTTCATACGGCGTTCCGGTATGACAAAGGTCGGCATTCTATCGATGAGATTAAAAGCTATTTGTTAAAAGATGACGCTTCCACTGGCCGATAGTTTGTGACAGAACCGTTCATATAAACGACTGAATTGTGGGACCGCTGATGGCTGCTGATGGGTGTAATTGCTTCCCGACTAATAAACGGTGTCCAGACACAATTATAATTTAATCAATCATAACTGCTTATGAGCTTGCCTATACTGCATTTTATGAAAATCTATAACTCTGGAACATTTCATTAGATATCCGAAATTGGATACCGGCAGACACATAAAAAATTTTCAATATGTGCATTTTTCCAACATAGATGTTTTGAAATGAGGTTTTCAAATTTGGTAGTATAGTACAATTTCAATGTTCCAGTTTTTAATGTCAGCATATTGTAATGTTTTAAGTTAAAAATTGTAAAAATCACTCTTTAATGATTTTTAATCACTTTTTTAAAAAGTTATATTTTGTCATTTCAAAAATGTGTATGTCATCTAATTTAATACTAAAGTATACAAGAACTATAATTTTACACCTTCGAAGCTCGGCCTTATAATGATTTAAGGAATTATCACAGATTACAATAATAATAAACGGTTTGGCCTAATAACAATGACTAATGAATTATTAATGATTACACCTAATAAATAGCAAGATAATAATGGCTGATAAATTGTTTAGTTAAATGGTTAATAATTTATGACTTAAAAGGTAGAACTAATAATAAGTGGTTAGGCCATATAATAAGTATGATAGTATTTTATGACTTTATAATAATTTATGCTAAAACTATAAACTACCCATAACTAAGCTTTAGTTTGTTTAAAAATATGTATATTATCTAAGTTTATGCTAATGTAAATAAGAACAACCTTTTTTTATTACTCATACATTCAAATTCGACATTTTAAAATAAGTCACAATGAAAAAAAAAAAAAATAATAGTTAAAAAAATTTGGTAGTCCCTTGTATTTTTTATACCAAATTTCAATCACAGTTTAAAAATATGGCTATATAAATCATTAACTCCAGAATTTCCAAAGAAAGAAAAAAAATTTCCTGAACCCCGATCTGTCCTGATATTTTAAACACTAAAATTCTCCTATAAAAAAAAATCTCACATAAGAATTCTTCCGATCGTAAATTATAGTTAAAAAAATACCCAAAAAGCACCAGAGAATCTTTAGAAGGACAGACGAGTATAAAAAAAAAAAGAACCCTTTTGAAAACTTAATCTCAAAGATTTAAATTTGTTTTCTTCTTTGGCTCAGCACTATCATAGACAGGAAGTTCTTTTACTCATACATAACAATGAAAATACATAAAGTGACGAAAAAATATAAACAAATAAACAGAATGGACATTTTTTTTTTTTATGTCCCTAACAGTCTTTCCAAAAAAGAACCCCCTGAAAAATTTGATCAGGTATAAAAGTTTTACAACCTTTCCTTCCTACGTATTGGAAGGAAAATCTAAACTTGTTTATTGGAGTGTATTTAGTGATAAAGCAAACAGGGAAACCATACGTTCTATAGGTTTCTTGAATTATTCATTGAATATTTATTAAATTTTACACGAGAATAACTTCCATGAAAGCATAGAAAAACATCGCTGCAGACTGAAAAAATAGAGATGTTATTTTTGTTACCAAGCAAAGCAACTTAAACAGTGCAAGTAATAAAATAACCTTCCCTTAAAAATTTTTTTGAAGAAAAATTTTTTTTTTTTTTACAGCTCGATGCTTAGAATAACTGACTATTTATTATTTAAGCATTGAGTCGTATCCTGAAGGTACATTTACATAGTTCACATGTTTTGGTGAGTGTAATTATTAGAGTGTAAAATATGTCAAGAGAAAAATATGTTGAAGAAAGATGGTCTTTTACTTGGTTATTTTGACAATATTCTAGGAGTTTTTCTATTTTAATCGCTGAAAAAGATACCAATTTAATGTTTTTAAGAATTTTTTTTTTTTAGATTGTGTTTAGACATTTTTTTATTAAATACTTCCTTATTCTATGAATATTTTGAAACTGAGTTAAGCAAATAATAAAGTGAGTAAAAAAAAAATTATAAAAAATAATCCTTTTATATATATACTTTTAAATGCATTATTTACTTTAAGAATTTTTTTTGACAGGATAACATACGTAGATTTTTTATAACTTAGATTTAAGCATAACTTTTAATTCCTAATAAAAAAATGAACGGTTAGGTTAAAAAATAAGATGAAACACGATGATGATGAAAATTCGTAAACGTTACATTGCTTTAGATATATAGAGGAGCTATAATTTTTTATTTATTTTAAAACCCTATTACCATAGTTAAAAAAATTATGATTTTTTTTTACATATGCTATAAAGTTGGTTGCATGCTGGCTGGATGAAATTTAGCTTAATTTTCATAAATACTTTAAAATGAAAATATTCTGATTTTGCTTATACAAATCTATAATGCTTTATAAAGAACGGATATTGTCAATTTTCTAAATCATAAAAATTTAAAAAAATTCATAAAAATTTCGGCTTTTTCAACGGTTTGAAACATGATTTAATTCATAAAAAATATAGTGGGATAAAATAAACTTTAACAAATCAAACCTTTCACATAGCTTGAATTTTTGCTTAATTTACTTTTTGGAAAAAATTATCATCACACCTAATTTAAAAATGCATCATTTACATGATGGCATCCATTAATTTCCAAAATCACATCTTTTTACAAAATTCATCCGCAAATGATCATCCCAAATCCAACCCATCGGCATGTTCCTGCACACCTCCAACTAATCTCCCAATGAACCCTTCAACCGCACACTAAGCAAGCACCATCTCCCAAATGGCTTCATTAACCGACTCCAACTACCGCCATTCCCGCCGAATAAATGGCTGCATCAGGTTGATGCCATTCAGCCTTTTCAAAACTCTCCACTCGCACAATCCTCCTCCTCCTCCTCTTCTTCCCTCCACCAACTCAAATATTTATTCAGCAGTCCTCTCTCTCCAGGAGGGGCTGTCGATCAGACTTCGAACTCCAGATGACTTTTACGATCCCCGGGGCAGTTAATACCTTTTTACAGCCTGCGACGACACTCTAACGTTGTCCGTGGACCCGAGTAGGAAATTTTACGACGGTGCACTCATCGAGATTCCTGATGACATCGGCCGAGCGATCCAATTTGTGACAGATCAGTCTGCAATTTGATCGCTTTTCGGCACTTGATGGAAAAATTATGCGCCAGAGTCAATGGGGACGAGGGGGGGGGAGGGGGTGGAGTACTATTTAGGAAAGACAAGAGTGTGTGCTACCGCTAGATACTGCTGTAACTTTTATCTGGATTTGCAATAGGTAAATCTATAGGTATGTGTGTTCATGTCAAGATGTTTCAGTTGTTAAGATTGCAGTTTAACAAGATGGATTCAGTAACTTCGGTTATAAATAGAGACGTAAAAGGTTACGTCATTGCATTGAATAAGAAGTAGGTAATCGTTATTTTAAATTTTTGTTTTAATATTTCCTATAATACTTATTCATTATTTTATACAATTTATTTTTATGTTATGTTAATTTATAATCATTTTTTTTACCACTGAAAATTTTTTTTTTTTTTTTTATGTTGAAGAAAGTTTTTTTGTTTTAGAGAAAGAATTTATTTATTTTTTTCGTGCTAAAAAGAAAGTTTCTCATGTTTAAAGAAAAATTTTTTCAAATTAAAAATATTAACTTATTTGAAAATAGAAATAATGAAAAAGTTTTTAAACAGAAGAAATTGAAACCTAAATTTAGGTTTGAACTTTCGAAAGTTGAGATGAAAAAAAAAATTTTAAAAAAAAATTTTAGAGGATGCATTTGCAATATATTTAAATACAAACAACATGCAAATACATACATGTCATTTTTTTTACTTCAATGTTTGTAAAATATAAATATTTTTCCGATTTTTTTTATTTTCAAACATATTTATTTTTACTGGTAATAAGACCATCTAAAGTCAATAAACAAATTGAGCAGTACAAAATAAAATACAAAAGCAAAAAAATTAAGAAAATGTCCAAAAAGACAAGTTGGTAAACGAATTCGGTTTTCGCTTCTAAATATCTTACCATGAAAATGACAAAACACTTTTTTAGAATTTTATGATATATGAGCAAAATTCTTTTTTTTAAACGATATTATTGAAGATTTCAAAAATCAAATAACATTAAATGGTAAATGGCATTGATTTCCATTTTTCTCTGCATTCGATCTGTTATTTATTAAATTGGAGAATGCTTGTATATAACATGGATTTTTTTTGCAAAATAAAGAAACAAAAAACAAGCCAGATTTTTTCAACTCTCAGCACTCTTTTGAGTTTTCTGGTGATATCGGCTGAAACGATCCAGTTTGTGGTTGACCCCAGTTTCATAAATTGTTATGTAATTTGCTAGATTTTCGCCCTGGCAGTGAATTATGCTCCAGACTCATATAAATTAAACAGCCAAACTATTTTGCAGCCATTATTATTAGAAAGATAAGATGGCTATCTATTCTTTGATAGGCTGATAAAATTTCATGATATAATTTTTACCAATGTTTATTAGGATGCTTCTTTTATACATGGAGATGGTGTGCAAATAGATCAGTTGTAAATCAAATATACAAGATTTGTTTTATTTGCTGGTCAGGCTATGTTTTATTTTTTTGTTGAATTAGATGTTAAGTAAAAAAAAAAAAAAAAAAAAAAAAATGGTGATTGATTTAATGATTAAAATTATTAAACTATGTTTTTATAGGTCAATATCAAAGATTTCTATCTTATTTTAAAACTATGTTTTTGAAAATCAAATTCCAAATTTCTAAAAACAGAAAAATAAGTTGTCCATTTATAAAAAAAACTAGTATTTTAAAAACATCACACCTAAAAAAATTGGTTTTTTAACCAATATCATGACCTAAGCACACATTTACCAACCTAAACAGTATCACTAAGCGAGAACAGCCGCGGAAGGAAATAGTCCCCTGCCATACGTCTTAATCGATCTTCATACGGCGTTCCGGTATGACAAGGTCGGCATTCTATCGATGAGATTAAAGCTATTTGTTAAAAGACGACGCCTCCCCTCTCCGATAGTTTGTGACAGAACCGTTCATATAAACGACCGAATTGTGGGACCGCTGATGGGCTGGTGATGGGTGTAATTGCTTCCTTCACTAATAACGTCCCCATGTCCTGACGCAATTATAATTTAATCATTCATAACAACTTATGAGCTTGCCTCTATACTGCATTTTATGAAACGCTGCTGAAGGTTTCATTAGATATCCGAAATTGGATACTGGCAGACTCATAACATTTTCAATATGCATGTTCAGAATACAAGTTTTTATATAAGCTTTTCAAAATTTGTAATATAGTAAGTACAATTGTAATGTTCCAGTTTTTAATGTCTACGTATTGTATGTTATACGATAATAATTGTAAAAATCACTCATCAATGAATTTTAATCACTTCTCTTAAAAAATAATTTTGCTAATGTATACAAAAGGTGCTAATTAGAAGAACTGTAATTTTTATTAAGTTATACAAGCAAGCAAATTCGACGTAGGTCAAAACAAATCTCAATAAAAATGAAAAATAATATTTTAAAAATTTGTTAGTACCTGTATTCTATGATGAATCTGATTCAATAGTAGACTATTTTAATTAATTTTTACTTTAAAAACTGTTGATTTTTTGTAATTTTAAAAATATGTATATCATCTAAATTTATTCTACAGTAAACAAGAACTATAATTTTTTATTTTATAAAATAATATATACAATTTTGAAATTTTAAAACCAGCCTAAATAAGAAAATTAATTAATTTAAAAATTTTTAGTCCCTTGTATTTTTTCATACCAAGTTTCCACAGTTTCAAAATATGGCGATATAAATCACTAACTCTAGAATTTCCAAAAAAAAAAAAAAAAAAAAAAAAAAATATGAATACCGCGATCTGTCCTGATATTTTATTCACTAAAAACCGTCCTATAAAAAAAATCTCGCAGAAGAATTCTTCCCGATCGTAAATCATACCTAAAAAAATACCCCAAAAAGCACCAGAGAACCTTTTAGAAGGGTTAACGAGTACAAAAAAAAATTATCCCTTTTGAAAACTTAATCTCAAATATTTAAATTTGTTTTCTTCTGTGGCTCAGCACTATCATCGAGAAGAAGTTCTTTTACTCATACATAACAATGAAAATACATAAAGTGACGAGAAAAATATAAATAAAAACAAAATGGACATTTTGTTTTTTATGTCACCAACAGTCTTTCTCCAAAGATGAACCTGCTGAAAATTTGTTCAGGTATTAAATTTTTTTACAAACTTTCCTTCCTACTTATTGAAAGAAAACTAAACTTGTTTATTGGAGTGTATTTAGTGATAAAGCAAAGAGGGAACCATACGTTCTATAGGTTTCTTGAATTATTCATTGAATATTTATAAAATTTTACACGAGAATACCTTCCTTGAAAGCTTTGAAAACATCGCTGCAGATTGAAAAATAGAGATGTTATTTTTGTTACCAAGCAAAGCAACATTAACAGTGTAAGCAGTAAAAATAAACTTCCCTAAAAATTTTTGAAAGAAATTTTTTTTACAGCTTGATGCTTGAATAACTGACTATTTATTATTTAAGCATTGAGTCGTTTCCTTAGCTGAAGGTACATTTCATAGTTCAGATGTTTTGGTTATATAATTATTAGAGTGTAAAATATGTCGAAGAGAAAATATGTTGAAGAAAGATGGGCTATTTCTCGGTTGTTTTGACAATATTCTGAAAGAGTTTTTTATTTCAGTCGCCAAAAAGATACCAATGTTTTAATGATTTTTTTTTTTTTAGATCGTATTTATATATTTTTATTAATCATTTCCTTATTCTATGAATATTCTAAAACTGAGTTACGCAAAGAATAAAAGTTGAATTATAAAAAAAAAATAACATAATAAAAACAACCTTTTTTATATACTGATAAATGCATTATTTACTTTTTTTCTTTTTTTTTTTTTGACACGATATACATAACGTTAGATTTTCGCATAACTTGAATTCGTAATAAAAGTGAACGGGGTTGAAAAATAAGATGAAAAACTATAAATTCATAAACGTTGCATTGCTTTTTAGATAGAGAAGCTATAATTTTTTACTTATTTTAACCTTATTACTTGTCATAGTTAAAAAAATTTATGCTAAATTTGGTATGCTATTTTTTTAATATTTGGTGAGATAAAGTTGGTTGCATGTTACGCTGGATAAAATTGATTAATTGAATTTTAATGAATACTTTTTAATGAATTCGATTTGAAGAAAATATTCTGATTTAATTATGCTAAGTTATAAATTTCTGTAATCAGTTGTGCTCTTTTCTGTTAAGCACGACTTAATCCATAAAAAAAATATAGTGGATATAATCAAATCAAAACATTTCCCACAGCTTGATTTTGCTTAAATTTACTTTTTTTGCAAAAATTATCATCCACACCATCATTTAAAAGGCATCATTTACATGATGGCATCCATTAATTCAACATCCCATCTTTTTACAAAATTCAACAGCAAATGATCATTCCAAAGCCAACCCATCGGCATATTCCTTTGCAGCACACCTACAACTAATCTCCCAATGAACCCTTCAACCGCACACCTGGCAAGCACTCCTCACCAAAATGGCTTCATTAACCTACTCCCAACTACCGCCATTCCCCGCCGAATAAATGGCTGCTTCAGGTTGATGCCATATTATCAAATTTTACGTTTGCAAAAATGAAATTATCATTTTATTCAAAATATAAAAAAAAAAACTTGACCATAACATTTGATATTTTTATTTAGGAAATAGAAAATTAATTCTGGTTTTTTTAATGTATGTATGTTACTAATTTTCATTCGTTTTGTCTAATTACATGTTATTGACTATTGATTTAATTCCTTCAATTTAACGTATAAAAATCATTATAATATGCTTTTGAATGCCAATATCCAAACACTTCTATTTTAAGTCAGAAAAATAAATCACCCATTTATAAAAAACAAGTATTTTTAACATATCACACCTAAAAATTGCTTTTGGAACCAATATCATGACCTAAGCCACATTTACCAACCTCAACAGTATCAGTAAGCGAGAACGGCCGCGGAAGGAAATAGTGCCCTGCCATACGTCTTAATCGGTCTTCATACGTCGTTCCGGTATGACAAGGTCGGCATTCTATCGATGAGATTAAAAAACTATTTGTTAAAAGATGACGCATCCACTCTCCGTTAGTTTGTGACAGAACCGTTCATTTAAACGACCGCATTGTGGACCGCTGATGGGCTGCTGTTGATAGCTTGAAAATTGCTTCCTGACTAATAACGTTGTCCAGACACAATTATAATTTAATCATTCATAACTACTTATGAGCTGGCCTCTGTACTGCATTTTATGAAAATCTATGACGCTCGCTGGTTTCATTAGATATCCGAAATCGGATACCCCAAACGCATAAGATTTTCAATATGCATGTTTCAGAATATAAGTTTTTGTGTAAGGTTTTCAAATTTGGTAATATAGTGCAATTGCAATGTTCCAATTCGTAATTTCTGCATATTGTATGTTATAAGTTAAAAATTGAACAAAAAAAATATTAATGAGTGATTTAAGAAATCTAATGATATTAATAATAGATTTAATAATAAGTAATCTATATCGATTATTAATCTGTAAAATATCATATTGAATTTAAATGATGATTTAATTATTGATGAATTTAATCTAAGTTATTTAAAAATTACTCATTAATGAATTTTAATAACTTTTTTTTAAAAAAATATTTTTTGTCGTTTTAAAATTTGTGTAATGTCATCTAAATAAAATACTAAAAGTATAAAGAACTGAAATTTTTATTACCTTATACATGCAAATTAACGTTACAAAACAAGTTAAAAAAAAATAAAATTAAGATCCTAAAAATGTTAGTCCCTTGTATTTTTTATACGAAGTTTTTAATTATATAATTGATTACTTGTTGGATTTCTAAATTAAAGTAGCTAAAAACCCTAAAAACTTCTAAGCCAAAGGTTCACACATATATACAGAGAAAGCCATAGAATGCGAAAATCGATTGTTGTTAGATTTATACATCAACACAGGTATAAGGCAGAAAGATGTATGAGTATTTCAGATGTCACCTTCGCCAAGGCTCTGCGTTCTATAGTTGTAGAATAAAAGAAATCCCATTTTATTTGTGACAATCGTAAAATAATTCTATGATGACTGATTAAATGAAAAACGATTTTAATTATTTTTAATCCATTAAACAATTTGAATATTTAAAACAATTTTAATACATTTTTTTATTTTAAAATGTGTTTATCACCTGAATTTATGCTAATATAAAAAAAAACTATAATTTATATTACCTTATATATGCTAATTGGACGTTTCAAAGCAAATCTCAATAAAAAGAAAATTAATATTTTAAAATGTGTTATCCCTTGTATTTTTTCCCTTGTAAGTTCCTACAATTTAAAAAATATGGCTATATAAATCACTAACTCCAGAATTTCAATGAAAAAAAAAAAAATTCTTGAATACCTCGATTCATCTTGGATATTTTATACATTAAACCATCCTATAAAAAAAAATCTCGCAAAGAATTCGGTCGTAAATCATAGCTAAAACATACCCAAAAAAGCACCAGAGAGAATCTTAAAAGGGCGAAAAGTGAAACAAAAAAGAACCTTTTGAAAATTTAATCTCAAAGATTTTAAATTTTTCTTCTATGGCTTCGCACTATTACATGACAAGAAGTTCTTTTACCATACATAACACTTAAAAATACATAAAGGGACGACAAAAATATAAACAAATAAACAAAATGGACAATTTTATGTCCCCAACAGTCTTTCTCCAAAGAGGGAACCTCCTGAAAATTTTTATCAGGTATTAAGTTTTTACAACCTTTTCTTCCTACGTATTGGAAGGAAAAACTAAACTTGTTTATTGGAGTGTATTTAGTGAAAAGGAGACAGGAATATATGTTTATATATAGGTTTCTATAGGTTTCTTGAATAATTCATTGAATATTTATTAAATTTTACACGAGAATAACTTCCTTGAAAGCTTAGAAAAAACATCGCTGCAGACTGAAAAAATAGAGATGTTATTTTTGTTGTTACCAAGCACAGCAACATTAACAGTGCAAGTAATAAAAATAAACCTCCCTTAAAATTTTTTTTTTGAAGGAAATTTTTTTTTCAGTTCGATGTTGCGAATAACTGATTATTTATTATTTAAGCTTGAGTCGTATCCTTTGAGGTACATTTTGCATAGTTCAGATTTTTGGTGAGTGTAATTATTAGAGTGTAAAATATGTCGAAGAGAAAAATATGTTGAAGAAATATGAGCTCGAATTCTCGAATGAGTTTTCTATTTTAGTTGCTGAAAAGATACCAACGTTTTTAAGAATTTTGTTATTTTTTTAGATCGTGTTTATACATTTTTTTATAATATCCTGATTCTATGAATATTTTAAAACTGAGTTAAGCAAATAATAAAGTTGAGTTACAAAACTAATTAACATAAAAAAACTTACCATTTTTTTATATACTGACATATGCATTATTTACTTTAAGATTTTTTTTTTGTCACGATAACGTAACGTATATTTTCGCATAACTTACTTTAAGCCTAATAAAAAGACTTAATTCCTAATAAACTTTAAAATAAACTTAATTCCTAATAAAAGTTAACGGGGTTAAAAATAAGATGAAAAACTATAAATTCGTAAACGTTGCATTGCTTTAGATATAGAGGAGCTATAATTTTTTTACTTATTTTAACCTTATTACCATAGTTAAAGTTTTATGCTAAATGTAATACTTTTATTTTTTTGATATTTGGTGAGATAAAGTTGGTTTGCATGTTAAGCTGGATAAAATTTAACTTAGCTTTCTGATTTGTTAGATAAAGTTATATACAATTATATAAAGTTCTAAATTTTATAAGACTTTCTTCTCTTTTCATTAAAGCATGATTTAATCCATAAAAAATGTGGTAAAATTAAACTTAACCAAATCAAAAACTTTTACACAGCTTGAATTTTGCTTAATTTACTTTTTTGGCAAAAAATAGTTATCCATACCAAATTTAAGAGGCATCATTTACATGATGGCATCCATTAATTTCAACATCACATCTTTTATACAAAATTCATGCGCAAATGATCATCCCAAAGCCAACCCATCGGCATGTTCCGCAGCTCACCTACAACTAATCTTCCAATGAACCCTTCAACCGCACACAAAGCACCATCTCTCAAAAACTGCTTCATAAACCGAGTTCCAACTATCGCCATTCCCGCCGAATAAATGGCTGCACCTGGTTGATGCCATTCAGTCTTTTCAAAACTCTCCACTCACACAATCCCTCCTCCTCTTCTTCCCTCCACCAACTCAAATATTTATTCAGCAGTCCTCTCTCTCCCAGGAGGGGCTGTCGATCAGACTTCGAACTCCAGATGACTTTCACGATCCCCGGGGCAGTTAATACCTTTTTACGGCCCGCGATGACACTATAACGTTGTCCGTGGACCCGAGTAGGAAATTTTACGACGGTGCACTCATCGAGATTCCTGATGACATCGGCCGAGCGATCCAATTTGCGACAGATCAGTCTGCAATTCGATTGTTTTTCGGCACTTGATGGAAAATTATGCGTCAGAGTAATTGGGTCCAAGAGGGTTGGCCGGGGCGGGGGGGAGAAGTAGTGTTTTTAGGAAAAGACAAGATCGTGTACTATCGCTAGATGTACTGCTGTAACTTTTATCTGGATTTGCTGTAGGTATGTGAAGTTCAAGTCTAGATTTTTCAGTTTTTAAGATTGCAGTTTAACAAGATTGATTCAGTAATTTCGGTTATAAATAGAGTTATAAAAGTTTTTGTCTATGCATTGAATAAGATGTAGAAGTAATCGTTATTTTAAATCGTTTTTTTGCCCTTTTTTGAATTATGCTCCAGATTCAATACAGCCAATATCGGTAGCTGTATTATTAGAAAAGATAATTTGGCTATCTATTCTTCGCTAGCCTGATGTAATTTTTGCTTCGATAGGCAATATCAAACATTTCTATCTTCTATTTTAACGTCAGAAAAAGAAACAATAGAAAAATAAATTATCTGTTTACAAAAACCCAGTATTTTAAAAAACATCACACCTAAAAAATATTGTTTTTTTGAAGCAATATCATGACCTAAGCACACATTTACGAACATCAACAATATCACTAAGCGAGAATAGGCGCGGAAGGAAATAGTCCCCTGCCATACGTCTTAATCGATCTTCATTCGTCGTTCCGGTATGACAAGGTCGGCATTCTATCGATGAGATTAAAGCTATTTGTTAAAGACGACGCGTCCACTCTCCGATAGTTTATGACAGAACCGTTCATATAAACGACCGAATTGTGGGACCGCTGATGGGTTGTTGATAGCTGTAATTGCTTCCTTCACTAATAACGTCCTGACGCAATTATAATTTAATCATTCATAACTACTTATGAACTTGCTTCTATACTGCATTTTATGAAATTCTATGAAGCTCGAGGGTTTCATTAAATATCAAAATTGATACTGGCAGACACATAAAAATTTTCAATATGCAGGTTTGAAATTATAAGTTTTTAAATGGGATTTTTGAAATTTGGTAACATAGTGAAATTGCAAAGTTCCAGTTTGTAATTTCCGCATATTTTATGTTGTAAGTTAAGAATTGTACAAATTACATTAATGATTTTAATCACTTTTAAAAGATATTGTTTTTTGTCATTTTAAAATGTTTGTGACATCTAAATTAATGCTAAAGTATACAAGTACTGTAGTTTTTATAAACTTATATTTGTAAATTCTTCGTTTCAAAACAAGTCTCAATGAAAATAGAAAATCTATATTTTAAAAATGTTAGTTCCTCGTATTTTTTTAATACCAAGTTTCTTATTTTTTTTTATACAAATTTTTTTAAATTATATATTTGATTACTTGTGGGGTTTCTAAATTAGAGTACCTTAAAACCCTAAAAATTCTAAATCGAAATCGAAAGTTCACACATATACAGAGAAAGCCATAGAATGCGAAAAATGATTGTTGGATGTATAAGCATCAACACAGGTAAAAACCCAAAAGATATGTGTATATTTCAGATATCACGTTTCACGTTCTCGTGCTAAGTTGTTGTAGAAAAAAAGAAATTCCATTTCATTTAAATCAGTAGTAAACATAATTCCGTTATTAATTTGACTCAATGCTAAACGAATGATTAATATTTAGTACCTTGTTTTAGAAAAATATTTTTTTATCATTTTAAAAAAAGTGTATATCTTCCAAATTAATGCTGAAGTGTACAAGAACTGTAATTTTTATTACCTTACACATGCAAATTTGACGTTTCAAAGCAAGTCTCAATGAAAAAAAAAGAAAATTAATATTTTAAAAATGTTAGTTTGACTTTTATTAAACCATGTTTCTACAGTTTAAAAATATGGCGATATAAATCACTAACTCCAGAATTTCCAAAGAAAGAAAAAAAAAAAATCCTGAATACCGCGATCTGTCCTGTTATTTTATACACTAAAATCATCGTATAGAAAAATTTTATACACTAAAATCGAAGAAGAATTCTTCTCTAACGTAAATCATAGCTAAAAAAAATTCCCCAAAAGCACTAGAGAATCTTTAGAAGGGCGGACAAGTGAAAAAAAGAAGAACTCTTCTGAAAACTTAATCTGAATTATTTAAATTTGTTTTCTCCTATGGCTCAGCACTATCATCAAAAAGAAGTTCCTTTATTCATACATAACAATGAAAATACATAAAGTGACGACAAAAATATAAACAAATAAACAAAATGGAAATTTTTTTATGTCCACAACAGTCTTTCCTCCAAAAGTGAATTCCCTGAAAAATTTGACCAGGTATTAAATTTTTACAACCTTTCCTTCCTACGTATTGAAGAAAAAACTAAACTTGTTTATTGAGTGAATTTAGTGATAAAGCAAAGAGAGAACCATGCGTTATACAGGTTTCTTGAATTATTTATTGAATATTTATTACATTTTACACAAGAATAATTTCCTTGAAAGCTTAGAAAACATCGCTGCATACTGAAAAATAGAGATGTTATTTTTGTTACCAAAAGCAAAGCAACATTAACTGTGTAAGTAATAAAAATAAACTTCCCTTAAAATATTTTTGAATGATTTTTTTTTTTTTACAGTTCGATGCCTAGATTAACTGACTGGTTATTATTTAAGCATTGAGTCGTATCCTGAAGATACATTTACATAGTTCAGATGTTTTGGTGAGTGTAATTATTAGAGTGTAAAATATGTCGAAGAGAAAATATGTTGAAGAAAGATGGGCTATTACTTGATTATTTGGGCAATATTTTAGAAGGAGTTTTTCTATTTTAGTCGCTGAAAAGATACCAATGTTTTTATGAATATTGTTGGTTTTTTTAGATCTTGTTTATACATTTATTTTAAACTATTTCCATATTCTATGAATATTTTGAGAATGATTTAAGCAAATAATAAAGTTGAGATAAAAATAGATTAACATAATAAAAATAACCTTTTTTACGACTTATGATAACTTTATGATACCTTTTTTTATGAGTGTTTTACTTTAAGAATTTTTGACACGGCAACATAACGTAGATTTAAGCATAACTTAATTTTAAGCACAAGTATTTGCCAGCTGCTTTTTTAAAAAATATATGAAGTTAGTTATTTAAAAACATTGTTATAGTAAAATATGGTTCTATAACGTATAGTTTTTAAAATGTGGTTATATAAATTTATAAATTCCTAGGAAAAAAAGATGGGCTTTACTTTATTTTGACAATATTTTCGAAGGAGTTTTCTATTTTAGTCAAGATCGTGCTTATACATTTTTTATTAATCATTTTCTTATCCTATGCAGATTTTAAAACTGTGTTAAGCAAATAATAAAGTTGAGTTATAAAAAAAATTAATATAATGAAAAATAAACCTTGTTTATATACTGTTTAATGCTTTATTTACTTTAAGAAATTTTTCTGGCACGATAACATAACTTGTTACGCTAAAATCTTTTAAGCATAACTTATAATTCCTAATAAAAAATGAACAACTTTAAATATAAGATCAAAACTGAAAACGTAAACATTGCATTGTTTTAAATACATATTTTTATTGCGACAACATTGGTAACGCATAATAATAATTAAAAGAATTATCAAAGATTAGACAAATTGTCAATTTAAAATTCCCGGGGCTTATGGAATTTTATTATTTTTTTTTAAATTTTTAGGTTGCTATTAAAACCAATTTTCAATTTACTTTTGGGTTCCTGGCACTGTCCTTGGCATCTGTGTGAAATTTGAAGTCAAAATATTCATTAGTGTTTGAGTTACGCTTGGCTTTGTGAGACGCTAAAACTGATTCTGGTGATTTTTGAAATGTCTGAATAATTTGAGCAAAGAACTTGCATTAAAATTTGTTTGCAGTAACATATAGAATGTTGCAGAAAGCATTCGGTGAGCATTCCTATATCAGAAAGAAATGTTCAAAGAAGGCAGAGAATTCTTTGAAGAAAAAAAGCCCTCTCGTCGATCATAAACCTCAACGGACGAAGCTCACGTCCAAAAATTAAAGATTTGGTGCTTACAAACCATCGATTTACAATTAGAGACCTTGCTGATGATGGAATTTCAAACGGATCGGTCAATTCCATTTTGGCCCTCAAACGCGTTAAATCTCGATTGATACCGATAACACTGAATGCGCCAGCTCCCACTTCATTGATATTTCCTGACTTTTTCGTCAAAACGTAAACCCATATAGTTCCAGAACCACCGTATTCTCACCGTGCGACTTCTAGCTATTCTCTAAACTCAAAAGACCACTCCAGTTTTGATTCGATGGAAGAGGTTCAACGTGAATCGACGTGCGCTTTGAAGGCCATCCCTGGCGATGACTTTTTAGCATGCATTGAGGATTGGAAAAAAAAGGCTTAAGTGCATTGTGTCCGGAGAGGATTATTTTAAAGGTGATGAAATAAATTTGGAAAAATAAATAAGGAGTTTTATAAAAAAAATAATTGGTCTTACATTTTGGGCGCAGTAGTATAATAACAATGATTCGTAAGGCCTAATAATGGTCAATGATTGATGCATTATCAATGATAAGACCTAATAAATAGTTAATGGTTAAAAATTGTTTAGTTAAATGGTTAATTATTTATGAACTAATAACCCTTCTCTCAGGGTGAGAGTTGCGGTTGACTATATTTCCTCTACGGTTGAGAGACTGTAGACCAATTAAACGTTTCTCAGCAGAAGCGCATGGTTGCGTAACAATTCCAATTCTTTAATCCAACTGACCATTTCACTTGTACGCCACACGGTGAGGGGGGTTCAATTATAGGAGTTCAGTCTGAATATCGAACAAACAACATTCTTGTGTGCACGTCTGCAAATGACACAGCTAATCTGAATCAGGATTATTAATCAACGAGGTTCGAATAGAATGTTGTTGTAAGGGAAACCCTTTAAATTGCACATGGGAAATTGATGTGACCCCAAAAATATGTTGTCTAACTGTATTTCCTGGATAATGCTAAATCTGCTACAGTCTCTGCCACATGAAAATCAAAGTTCTCGCATATGTAGAGAAAGCCGTACAAAATAGAAAGATTGTTAGAATTATAGGCATCATCACCGATATAAGCCAAAAGACGTTTGCATTTTTAGATGTCACCATTTAGGTGCTCGTTCTAAGTAGTTGTAGAACAAAGAAATCCCATTTCATTTGAGGCAATGGCAAGCTTAATTCCACGATAAATCTAATTCAATGAAAATCATTTTGATTATTTTTAGTTATAGAAGTTGATTAGTATTGATCTATGTAGTTAAAAGAACAAAAATCGCATTTCATTTTCGACAATGATAAAAGAAATTGATGAGGAATTTGATTCAATGGAAAACAATATTAATGATTTTTAATCACTTCTTAATATTTTTTTTTTTTCATTTTAAAATTTTGTATTATCTAAATTTATTCTAGACTATACAAGAATTATTATTTTTATAATACTACGAAAATTTGAGGTTTTAAAAAAAAAAAATAAATATTTTTTAAATAGTTTAGTCTTTTGTATTTTTTATATCAAAGTTCCTACAGTTTTTTAAAAAATATGGCACTATAAATCATTAACTCCAGAATTTCCAAAGAAAGAAAACAAATCCTGACTAAAGCGATCTGTCCTGATATTTTATACACTAAAACTCTAATATAAAAAAAAAACCACAAGAATTCTTCCCGATCGTAAATCACAGTTAAAAAAATACCCAAAAAGCACCAGAGAATCTTTATAAGGGCAGACGAGTACAGAAAAAAGAACCCTTTCGAAAACTTAATCTCAAAGATTTAAATTTGTTTTCTTCTATGGTTCAGCACTATCATGGAGAAGAAGTTCTTTTACTCATACATAACAAAGAAAATACATAAAGTGACGAGAAAAATATAAACAAATAAACAAAATGGTAAATTTTTTTGTGTCCCCAACAGTCTTTCTAAAGAGTGAACCCACTGAAAAATGTGATCAGGTATTAAATTTTTTTACAACCTTTCCTTCCTACGTACTGGAAGGAAAAACTCAACTTGTTTATTGGAGTGTATTTAGTAATAAAGCAAAGAGGGAACCATACGTTCTAAAGTTTTCTTAAATTATTCATTGAATATTTATTAAATTTTACACGAGAATAATTCCTTGAAAGCTTAGAAAAACATCGCTGCAGACTGAAAAATAGAGATGTTATTTTTGTTACCAAGCAAAACAACATTAACAGTGTAAGCAATAAAAAATGAAACTTCGCTTAAATTTTTTTGAAGGAATTTTTTTCTACAGTTCGATGCTTATAATAACTGAATATTTATTATTTAAGCATTGAGATACATTTACAAAGTTCAGATGTTTTGGGAGTGTAATTATTAGAGTGTAAAATATGTCGAAGAGAAAATATGGCTATTACAAGAAAGATGGGCTATTACTCGGTTATTTTGACAATATTCTCGAAGCAGTTTTTATATTTTAATCTCTGAAAAGATACCAATGTTTTTAAGAATTTTGTTTTTTACTTAGATAGTGTTTATATATTTTTTATTAATCATTTCCTCATTCTATGAATACTTTAAAATTGAATTAAGCGTATAATAAAAAGTTAAGCATATAATAAAAGTTATAAAAAATTATCATAATAAAAAAAAAACCTTTTTTATGTACTGTTAAATGCGTTAATTACTTAAAGAATTTTTTGACACGATAACATAACTTAGATTTTAGTATAACTTAACTTTAAGCACAATTGTTATTCTTAATAAAAATGAACAATGTTAAAAATGAAATGAAAAAATAAAAATCGGTAAACGTTGCATTATTTTAAATGCATATTCTTACTTTAAATTCATTGGTTATTAGACCTAATAAATATTTAATGAATTAACAAATAGTGTAATAATGAATGGTTAGATCTAATACTATTCAATGATTAATGAATTATCAATGATTAGAGCTAATATATGTTAATAAATCGTTTAGTTTAATTGTTAATAATTTATGACCTAATGAATTATTGATGATTAAAACTAATAATATTTTACGATTAGTAATTTAATATTCAATTTCTTTATATTTGATGAAATGAATTTGTTTGTATGATAAGCTAGATAAAATGCAGCTTAATTTTCATCCATGAGTTAGATCGAATTATAAAATCTGTTTAAAGAGAATATTCTGATTTTTTAATTACATAGTTTAGAAACAATGGGGCCTGATGGCCGAGGCTATTTCCGATTGTTGCCAGTCTAATTTTTTTTTTTTCTTGGTGATATTTTCTAATCTAAATAATGTTGGTTAATATATGACTGGGGGACTAATGACCGAGTGACTAGAACTCTGCACATGTTTCAAGTTCGAGTCCGGATGGTGCCCTGGATATTTGTAGTGGTTCAGAATCCACTTCAAACCCATAGAGCACGGTCTAATATGACTGTAGAGCGTTGCGGGGGTAGTGTCACTAGCTTCCATAGCATATCTTCAAACCTACACGTATCCTATATCTTTTCCTGGGTATTGCTAAATGAGTAACATTGGTGCAGCCCTTGCTTATGATATAAAAGATAACTGTCTACGTATTTGCCAGCTGCATTAGAAAAAAAAATTAAAAATATATTGTTTAAAGTAAAGTATAGTTATAGTAAAGTATAGTTATAGTAAAGTACAGTTATAGTAAAGTATAGTTATAGTAAAGTATTACTGTTTATTTATAAACTCTTAAGCCTCAACTTTTTTTCTTATCAAAGCATGATTTAGTTCATTAAAAATATAGTGGATAAAATTACACTTAATCAAATCAAAAACTTTCACACAGCTTGAATTTTGCTTCATTTATTTTATCCTGAAAAATATGATCCCCACATAATTTAAAAATGCATCATTTACATGATGGCATCCATTAATTTCCAACATCAGATCTTTTTACGAAATTCATCCGCAAATGATCCTCCCAAAGCCAACCCATCGGCATGTTCCGCTGCACACCTACAACTAATCTCCCGATGAACCCTTCAACCGCACAATAAGCAAGCACCATTTTTAAAAATGGCTTCATTAACCGACTCCCACCTATCACCATTCCCGCCGAAAAATTGGCTATATAAGGTTGATGCCATTCAGCCTTTTCAAAACTCTCCACTCGCACAATCTCTCCTCCTCCTCATCTTCCCTCCACTAACTCAAATATTTACTCAGCATTCCTCTCTCTCCAGGAGAGGCCGTCGATCAGACTTTTGAACTCCAGACGACTTTTACGATCTCCAAGGCAGTTAATACCTTTTACGGCCCGTCATGACACTCTGACGTTGTCCGTGGACCAGAGTAGGAAATTTTACGACGGTGCACTCATCGAGATTCCTGATGACATCGGCCGAGCGATCCAATTTGCGACAGATCGGTCCACAATATGATCGCTTTTCGGCACTTGATGGAAAATTATGCGTCAGAGTTAATGGGACGAAGGGGTGGGGTTGAAGGAATAGTATTTTTAGCAAAGACAAGAGTCTGTGCTATCGCTAGATACTATTCTCTCCTGTAACTTTTATCTAGATTTGCAATAGGTAAAGCTATAAGCATGTGAAGTTCATGTCAAGATATTTTAGTTGTCAAGGTTGCAGTTTAACAAGATTGATTCAGTAACTTCAGTTATAAATAGAGATGTAAAAGGTTACGACATTACGTTAAATAAGAAGCATAGATAATGTCCGTTATCATTATTTTAAAAATTCTATTATAAATATTTCATATAATACTTATCCATTCTTTTTATATACTTTTTTTTGTTATATTAATTTATAATTTTTTTTCTCCAGAATTTATTTTTTGTCTGTTAAAGAAAATTTTTTGTACGCTATATAAAAAAATTTATTCATTTGTTTCATGTTTAAAGAAAGAAATTTATTCATTAGTTTTCATGTTTAAAGAAAGTTTTTCATTTTAAAGTTTTTCAAGAAAAAAAGTTTTTTTTTTTTTTTTAAAAATATTAACTTATTAAGAAAGCAGAAATAATGAAAAATAATTTTAAAACAGAAAATTTGAAAATATATAATTATATAAAGTTTAGTTATATTAAAATAGAGTTATATAAAATACAGTTATAGTAAAATGGAGTATGAATTCATATAAGCATCTCTGCTTTTATCATTAAAAGCTGATTTAATTCATAAAAAAAATATAGCGGATAAACAAAACTTAATCAAATCAATACCTTTTACACAGCTTGAATTTTGCTTATCTTATTTAATAATGAAAATGCGTTCTATACCTAATTTAAAAGGCATCATTTACATGATGGCATCCATTAATTTCCAACATCCCATCTTTTTACAAAATTCATCCGCAAACGATCATCCCAAAGCCAACCCATCGTCATATTCCTACAGCACACCTCCAACTAATCTCCCAATGAGCACTTCAACAGCACACTAAGCATGCACCATCCCTAAAAATGGCTTCATTAACCGACTTCCAACTACCGCCATTCCCGCCGAACAAACGGCTGCATCAGGTTGATGCCATTTAGCCTTTCAAAACTCTCCACTCGCACAATCCCTCCTCCTCTTCTTCCTTCACCAACTCAAATATTTATTCGGCAGTCCTCTCTCTCCAGGAGGGCTGTCGATCAGACTTCGAACTCCAGATGACTTTTACGATCCCGGAGGCAGTTAATACCTTTTTACGGCCTGCGACGACACTCTAACATTATCCGTGGACCCAAGCAGGAAATTTTACGGCGGTGCACTCATCGAGATTCCTGATGACGACGACCGAGCGATCGAATTTGCGAAAATCAGTCCACAATTTGATCGCTTTTCGGCACTTGATGGAAAATTATGCGCCAGAGTCAGTGGGAGCGGGGGGGGGTGGTATTTTTAGAAAGAGAGTGTGTTGCTATCGCTTTGCTGTAACTTGTATCTGGATTTGCTGTAGGTATATGAAGTTCTTGTCAAGATGTCTCGGATGTTAAGGTTGCAATTTTAACAAGAATGATTCTCTAACTTCGATTATAAATAGAGTTGTAAAAGGTTATGTCATTACATTGAATAGAAGTCTATCTAATGTCTGTTATCGTTATTTTAAATTGCTATTCTAAATATTTCCTATAATGGATTATATAAAAAGATGGATAATAATTATTCATCATTTCTATATAATCAATCTTTTGTGTTGTATTAGTTTATAATCTTTTTTTTCTGATTTTTTTTTATGTTCAAGAAAAAGTTTTTTATGTTTAAAAAAAAGAAGTTTATTTATTTTTTTCATCTTTAAAGAACTTTTTTTACATGTTTAAATACCTTTTTTCTACTATGACAATTAAAAATAGAAAATTTGCAAAAATACTATAAGTTTAAAACCGTATAATTAGAAACCTAAATTTCGGTTTGGAGTGAGACGTTAATAGATGAAAAATATCTTTTATAATGAAATTTTTGAGAATACATTCATAAACTATTTAAATATGATATGTTAATATGTCCTTGTTTTTTTTTTTTTTTTATAAAATATAAATGTTTTTCGATTTTTTATTACTACCTTTTTTTTATATTATCTTGTATTACAACTACATAAAACCATTTTTAAGTCAATAAACAAATTGAGCAAAAGTATAAAAAAAAAAAAACCCTACTAAACTCTGTTATGTTTTAGAAGGTTAATATCGAAACACTTATATCTTCTATTTTAATATCAGAAAAAAACCCAACAGAAAAATAAATTATCCATTTACAAAAACCGGGTGTTTTAAAAACTCACAACTAAAAATATTGGTTTTGAACCAATATCATGACCTCAGCACATTTACCAACCTCAACAGTATCACTAAGCGAGAACAGCCGCGGAAGGAAATTGTCCCCCATACGTTTTAATCGATCTTCATACGGCGTTCCGGTATGACAAGGTCGGCATTCTATCGATGAGATTAAAGCTATTTGTTAAAAGAAGACGCGTCCCCTCCCAGATAGTTTGTGACAGAATCGCTCATATAAACGACCGCATTGTGGGACCGCTGATGGGCTGCTGATAGGTGTAATTGCTTCCTTCACTAATAACGTTCTGACGCAATTATAATATAATCATTCATAACTACTTATGAGCTAGTCTCTATACTGCATTTTATGAAAATCTATGACGCTCGAAGGCTTCATTAGATATACGAAATTGGATACTGGCAGACACATAAAATTTTCAATATGCATGTTTCGGAATATAAATTTTTATATGAGGTTTTCAAACTTTGGTAATATAGTACAAGTGCAATGCAGTTTTTAATTTCAGCATATTGTTCTGTTATAAGTTAAGAATTGTAAAATTTCTTCTGAAATAATTTTTAATCACTTTTTTAAAAAAATATATTTTTTGTCATTTTAAAAAATGTGTATTTCATCTAAAGTAATACTAAAAGTATACAAAAACTATAATTTTAATACTTCATAATGCAAATTCGACGTTCCGTCTTATAATAATGATTTATGGAATTATCAAATACTTCATTTTAATGAGGAATTAATGAATTATCAAAGATTGGGTAATAATAATGAATGGTTAGGCCTAATAACACTGACTAATAAATCATCAATAATTATACCTAATAAATGGTTAGTTAATAATGGTTGAAAAATGGTTTAGTTAAATGGTTATAAATTTATGTCCAACTGAATTATTGATGGCTAGTGGTAAAAATTATAATAATTTATTAGGCCTAATAATAATGATATTTATGGGTTAATAATTTATGAACTATCTATGATTAAGCTTTCGTGTGTTTGACTCCATAAACAAAACAAATTTTGACCTCAATACACTGAGTGAACAAATATGTGTTATTATTAAAGTAAACAATACAAATTACCAACTGAATTTTCGTAAATGAGTCAAAAACGAAAGGAAATCGTCAAACTTTCAAGTCATATACTATCTACGTCAGAAAATATGTTAGAAGCATTTAAGGAAAAGTAATTAAATTAAATATATGTATATCACTTACATTTATGCTAAGATAAATAAAAACTATAATTTTTTATTTGACTATTCATGCAAATTGATGATTCAAAACAAGTCACAATGAAAAAAAGAAAATTAATATTTTAAAAATGTGTTGGTACCGTTTTATTTTTCAATACCAAGTTTTTACAGCTTAAAATATGTCGATATAAATCACTAACTCCAGAATTTTTAAAGAATGAAAAATCTTGAATACCGCGGTATGTCCTGATATTTTATACACTAAAACCCTCAAAAAAAAAAACGCAGAAGAATTCTTCCCGATCGTAAATCATAGCTAAAAAATTACCCAAAATCACCAGAGAATCTTTAGAAGTAAAAAACAGAACCCTTTTGAAAACTTAATCTGAAAGGTTTAAATTTGTTTTCTTCTTTGACTCAGCAATATCATCGACGAGCTCTTTTACCCATACATAACAATGAAAATACATGAAGTGACGGAAAATATAAACAAATAAACAAAATGAACAATTTTTTTTTTTTTATGTCCCCAACAGTCTTTTCCTCCAAAGAGGAAACCCGTTGAAAAATTTGATAGGGTATTAAATTTTTTTTTCAACCTTTTCCCTCCTACGTATTGGAAGAAAAAAACTAAACTTGTTTATTGGAGTGTATTTAGTGATAAAGCAAAGAGAGAACCAAACGTTCTATAGGTTTCTTGAATTATTCATTGAATATTTATTCAATTTTGCACGAGAATAACTTCCAGAAAGCTTAGAAAAATATCGCTGCAGACTGAAAAAATAGAGATGTTATTTTTGTTTCCAAGCAAAGCAACATTAACAGTGTAAGTAATAAAAATAAACTTCCTTTAAAATTTTATTGAAAGAAATATTTTTACAGCTCAATGCATAGAATAACTGACTATTTATTATTTAAGCATTGAGTCGTATCCCGACGGTTTTGACTGTAATTATTAGAGTGTAAAATATGTCGAAGAATAAATATGTTGAAGGAAGATGGATGGTTACTTTGTTATTTTCTACAATATTCTCGAAGGAGTTTTTCTATTTTAGTCGATGAAAAAGATACCAAATTTAAGAATTTTTTTTAGATCCTGTTTATACATTTTTTATTAATCATTTCCTTATTTTATGAATATTTTAAAACTGAGTTATGCAAATAAAAAGTTGAGTTATAAAATATATTAACATAATAAAAATAATAATCCATTTCTATATTTTGTTCAATGCATATTTACTTTAAGAATGTTTTCACACGATAACATAACGTAGATTTTCGCATAAGGGTTATCGCAAGGTTAACAATAAGATGAAAAACTGTGAATTCGTAAACATTGCATTGCTTTTTAGATATACAAAGGAGCTTTAATTATTTTGCTTATTTTAACCCTATTTATTGCCATAGTTAAAAATTTATGCTGAATTTATTATGCTATTTTTTTTTATATTTGGTGAGATAAAGTTGGTTGCATGTTAAAAAAAGTTATAAAATTTAGCTTAATTTTCATAAATACTTTATAACAAATTCGAATTAAAGAAAATATTCTGATTTTCTAATTACACAAAGTTATAAATTCATATAAACATTTCTGCTGTTTTTCATAAAACCCGGACATAATTATTAAAAAAATATTGCGGATAAAATGAAACATAATCAAATCAAAACCTTCCCCACAGCTTGAATTTTGCTAAATTTACTTTTCGAAAAAATAGTCATCACCTAAGTTAAAAAATGCATCATTTAGGTGATGGCAGCCGTTAATTTCCAACATGCCATCTTTTTACAAAATTCCTCCGCAAATTATCATCCCAAAGCCAACTCATCGGCATGTTTCTACAGAACTGCTACAACTAATCTCCCAATGAACCCTTCCACCGCACACTAAGCAAGCACCCTCTCCAAAAATGGCATCATTAACCAACTCCCAACTACCACCATTCCCGCCGAATAAATGGCTGCATCAGGTTGATGCCATTCAGCCTTTTCAAAACTCTCCAGTCCACACAATCCCTCCTCCTCTTCTTCAGTCCACCAACTGAAATATTTATTCAGCAGTCCTCTCTCTCCAGGAGGGGCTGTCGATCAGACTTCGAACGCCAGATGACTTTTACGATCCCTGGGGCAGTTAATACCTTTTTACGGCCTGCACGACGACACTCTAACGTTGTCCGTGGACCCGTGTAGGAAGTTTTACGACGGTGCACTCATCGAGATTCCTGATGACATCGGCCGAGCGATCCAATTTGCGACAGATCAGTCCACAATTTGATTGCTTTTCGGCACTTGATGGAAAATTATGCGCCAGAGTCAATGGGGACGAGGGGTGGGGAGGGGGGTATACAGGAAATTTATTTAGGGTAGACAAGTAATTTTAGAAAAAGAAAGTGTGTGCTATCTCTCTGCTGTAACTTTTATCTGGATTTGCTGTAGCTATGTGAAGTTCGTGACAAGATGTTTCAATTGTTAAGGTAGCAGTTTAACAAGATTGATTCAGTAACTTCGGTTATAAATAAAGATGTAAAAGGTTATGCCATTGCATTGAATAAGAAATTTATGTAATATCTGCTATCGTTATTTTAAAGTTGTATTTTAATATTTCCTATAATTCTGATCTATTTTTGTCATCCATTTTTTATGTTATATTAATCTATAATTTTTTTTTTTTTTACCTCTGCAATTTTTTTTTTTTTTTATGTTAACGGTAGTTTTTCCTCTTTAAAGTAATTTATTTTCACGTTTAAAGAAATAAATTTATTTATTTGTCATATATTATACGTCATATATTATTAACCAATTTAACTGAACCATTTTTCAACCATTATTAACAAAATTTTATTAGGTCTAAGCATTGACAATTCATTATTCATTGACTATTATTAATCCTAACAATTTACTATTATTATCTTCGATCATGACTTGTATCATCGATATTATAAACTCTTGATGATTCATTAAAGATATTAATTGTCACAAAAGGTCTAACCATTGTCGTCACAATAAAAAAATGCATCTAAAAGCAATGTACGTTTACGAATCTTTAGTTTTTTATTTTATTTTTTACCTGATCATTTTTATCAAAATTGGAGAATACTCGTGCAAAAAAAACAAAATCAACATTTCATTCAAACAAAAATATAAAAAGTGGAATTAAAGAAAAAATGCAGGAATACACGACTGTAACATTTAAAATTTTTTTTTTTGCAAATAAAAAAATTTTAAATTTCCGTTTTTAAAAGGCTATTTTTGAATTAGATGTTAATGGTGATTGATTTAATGTTTAAAAATTATTAAACTATGTTTTTAAAGGTCAATATCCAAATACTTCTATTTTTAATGTCAGAAAAAACCCAATAGAAAAATAAATTATCTATTTATAAAAGAAACAAGTATTTTAAAAACATCACACATAAAAAAATTGTTTTTTAAACCAATATCATGACCTAAGCACACATTTCCCAACCTCAACAGTATCACTAAGCGAGAATAGCTGCGGAAGGAAATAGTCCCCTGCCATACGTCTTAATCTATCTTCATACAGCGTTCCGATATGACAAGGTCGGCATTCTATCGATGAAATTAAAGCTATTTGTTAAAAGACGACGCGTCCCTTCTCCGATAGTTTGTGACAGAACCGTTAATATAAACGACCGAATTGTGGGACCGCTGATGGGCTGATGATAGGTGTAATTGCTTCCTTGACTAATAACGTCAAAGACGCAATTATAATTTAATCATTCATAACTACTTATGAGCTTGCCTCTATACTGCATTTTATGATAATCTATGACGCTGGAAGGTTTCATTATATATACGAAATTGGATACTGGCACACATAAAATTTTCAATATTCATTTTGAAACTATAAGCTTTTATATGGAGTTTTCAAATTTGGTAATATAGTACAATCATAATGTTTCAGTTTTTAATTTACGCGTATTGTATGTATAAGTTAAAAAATGTAAAAATGTAAAGAAATGTTGAAAATGTAAATGTAGAAAAAATGTTTTTTGAAATGTTGAAAATGTAAATGTAGAGAAATGTAAAGAACTGTAAAATATCTCATTAATGATTTTTAATTAATTCTTTTTAAAAAATGTTTTAGTTCATTTTAAAAATGTTTATGTGTCATCCAAATTAATGCTAAAATATACAAGAACTGTAATATGTGTGTTATATTTCGACGTGTTAAGGATGATGTGCATATATTAGATAAAGGAATTTAAAGATTTTATATTCTTGGGGGTGATAAAGTGGATTGCGTGTTGGGTTTCAAAATTAAAAAGTAGTTTCGTTCAAAACCTTAAAATTCCTGAATTCAAAGTTTCCACAATTATAATGAAAACCAGAGAATGTAGAAATCGATTGTTAGATTTATAGGCATCAACACCGGTATAAGCCAGAAAGGCATATGTCTTTTCAGATGTCACCTTTGAAGTACTCGTTCTGAGTAGTTGTTGAACAAAGAAATCCCATTTTTTATTTGAGAGAATGGTAAGCATAGTTCTCATTCAATAATATGTTTAATTCTGATTCAATGGAAAACGATTCTAATTTTTTCAAATACTTATTGAAAAAAATGGTGTTTTTTTTTAATTATAAAATTTTATATACCATCTAAATTTATGCTAAAATATACAAGAATTATAATTTTTATTATCTTACACCTGAAAATTTGACATTTTAAACCAAGTCTCAATAACAAAAGAGTATTAATATTTTTAAAATGTGTTAGTCCCCTATATTTTTTATACCGAATTTCTACAGTTTAAAAAATGTAGCGATATAAATAACTCCAGAATTTCCATAGAAAGAAAAAACAGAATCATGAATACCGCGATCTGTCCTGATATTTTATACACTAAAACTATCCTATAAGAAAAAAATCTCATAGAAGAATTCTTCCCGATCGTAAATCATAGCTAAAAAAATACTCAATCTGTAAAAGGGCGAACGAGTACAAAAAAAGTACCCTTTTGAAAACTTAATCTGAAGGATTTAAATTTGTTTTCTTCTATGGCTCAGCACTATCATCGAGAAGAAGTTCTTTTACTCATACATAACAATGAAAATGCATAAAGTGAAGAGAAAAATAAACAAATAAACAAATAAAATTTTTAAAATGAATCAATTTTTTTTTTTTAAAAACAGATTAAATTTTCTTTATGTATTCTAACGCCATATTATGCCGCCGAACCTTCTGAAAAATGTGATCAGGTATAAACAAATAAATGGACAATTTTTATGTCAACCTTTCTTCAAAGAGTCCTAAAAATGTGATTAGATAGGAAAACTAAACTTGTTTATTTGAGTGTATTTAGTGATAAAGCAAGAGGGAAACCATACGTTCTATAGGTTTCTTGAATTATTCATTGAATATTTATTAAATTTTACACGAGAATAACTTCCTTGAAAGCTTAGAAAAACATCGCTGAAGACTGAAAAAATAAAGATCTTATTTTTGTTACCAAGCAAAAGCAACATTAACGGTGCAAGTAATAAAAATAAACTTCCCTTAAAATTTTTTTTTAATGATATTTTTTTTTTCAGCTGAACTATTTATTATTTAAGCATTGAGTCGTATCCTGAAAATGCATTTACATAGTTCAGATGTTTTGGTGACTGTAATTATTGGAGTGTAAAATATGTCGAAAAGAAAATATGTTGATTAAAGATGGGCTATTACTTGGTTGTTTTGACAATATTCTCAAGGTGCTTTTCTATTTTAGTCGCTGAAAAAAATATACCAATGTTTTTAAAAATTTTTTTTTTTATATCGTGTTTATACATTTTTTTATTAGTCATTTACTTATTCTATGAATATTTTAAAACTGAGTTAAACAAATAATAATGTTGAGTTATGAAAAAATTAACATAATAAAAAAAATAACCCTTTTTTATAAACTGTTTAATGCATTATTTAGTTTAAGAATTTTTTGACGTAACATAACTTAGATTTTAGCATAATTAACTTTAAGCATAAATTATAGTTCATAATAAAAAATGTGCAAGGTTAAAAATAAGAGGAAAAACTAAAAATTCGTAAACGTTACATTGCTTTAGATGCATATTTTTTAATGCGACGGCAGTTGGTAGGCCTAAAGATTTACGGAAATATCAAAGATTATAATTATAATGATTGGTTAAGCCTAATAAGGATTTAAGAAATTAACAAAGATTATAATAACTTCATCAAGAAGAGAAAAATAGTGGCATCAAATATATTAAAATATAAAAACAAATGTAAACATATTTCTTTGTGTTTTTCATAAAATAATAAAGAATTCTTCAGCAAGTTAAATAGTAACTATCTGTAATTAATTCCGCAATAAATACCAAAAGAAATGTTTAAAAACATTATTTTTTATTTTAATTCTTATTTTTGGATTAAAAACTTGGAAATATGCAGATAATTAAAAGAATTAATAATATTTATTTATATATTGTTGTGTTCCGTTATTTTCTCTTGTTGATAATACAAAGATTTATTCATGTTTTAGTCATCCTTTTAGTGTAAAGAGTTACGTAAAATTTTATATAAACGTCTCAGAACATTAATGGGTGTTAAACGCAGGAAACTACAAATCCTTTTTCTCCAGTTATAAGCATACTTATTTGCTACGATATGAATAATAACATATTTGAACTACCCTCAATTCATCAATAATCCGTTTCATTCATTCATTCAACACAAGAATTAAGTAAATTCATTTAACAATTCTTGACAAATTATAATATTTTTTTATTCTATGGCTAATTAAAAATAAAATTAAGAATGTTTTACTTATTGATAAATGTTTTACTTATTTTTACCCTATTATCATGATTAACGGAAATTATACTTAATTTAATATGTTATTTTTTATAAGCAAATAATAAAGTGGAGTTATAAAAATATTAACATAATAAAAATAACACTTTTTTATGTACTGTTAAATGCATTATTTACTTTAAGAATTTTTGACATAACATAACTTAGATTTTAGCATAACTTAACTTTAAACATAACGTATAATTCTAAATAAAAAATGAACAGGGTTAAAAGTCGGATGAAAAAACTGATAATCATAAATGTTACATTGCTTTAGATGAATATTTTTTAATACGAAGGCATTGCGTAGGCCTAAGAATGTTTTAAAGAATTATCAATGATTAGACCTAATAAATGGTTAGTTAATAATGGTGGAAAATGGTTTAGTTAAATAATTATTAATTTATGGCAATGAATTATTGATGGTTAGAACTAATAATATTAAATGGCTAGGCTTAATAATTATTTAAGGAATTATCAAAGATTATAAAATTAATAATAATAATGGTTAGGCCCAATAAAGAATTATGGAAGGTTATAACGAACTATGGAATGATTAAGTCTAATAATAATCAATGACAAATAGATTATCAACGATTACAGCTAATTAAAAGGTATAATAATGGTTAAAAATGGTTTTAGTTACAATGTTAATAATTTATGACCAAATGAATTATTGATAGTTAGAACTAATAATAATAAATGGTTAAGCTTAATAATGATTCAATTAATTATCAAAGATTATAATAATAAGGAATGTTATGTCTATTAATAATAAATATAGTAATTAGTAATTGTTTAGTAATAGTAAATTACATAATAGTTTTATTTATTTTAACCATTACCAAATTAATAAAAAGTATATTTAATTTAATATTCTATTTTTTTTTTTATATTTGGAGATGTAAAGTTGGTTGCATGTTAAACTGGATAATATTTAGCTAAATTTTCATAGAGGCATTACAACGAATCCGGTTTAAAAGAATATTCTCATTTTCTAACTGTATAAAGTTACAAATTCCTATAATCATTTGTGCTCTTTTCATTAAAGCAAGATTTAATTCATAAAAAATATAGTGGATAAAATAAAACTTAATCAAATCAAAACCTTTCATTCAGTTTGAATTTTGCTTAATTTACTTTTTGACAAAAAATAGTTATCCACACCTAATTTAAGAGGCATCATTTACATGATGGCATCCATTAATTTCCAAACCACATCTTTTTACAAAATTCATCCGAAAATGATCATCCCAAATCCAACCCATCGGCATGTTCCGCAGCACACCTCAACTAATCTCCCAATGAACCCTTCAACCGCACACTAAACAAGCACCATCTCAAAAATAATGCTTCATTAACCGACTCCCAACTTCCGCCATTCCCGCCGAATAAATAGCTGCATCAGGTTGATGACATTCAGCCTTTTTAAAAACTCTCAGTCGCACAATCCCTCCTCCTCTTCTTCCCTTCGTTAACTCAAATATTTATTCAGCAGTCCTCTCTCTCAGGAGGGCTGTCCATCAGACTTTGAACTCCAGATGACTTTTACGATCCCCGAGGCAGTTAATACCTTTTTACGGCCTGCGACGACACTCTGACGTTGTCCGTGGACCAGAGTAGGAAGTTTTACGACAGTGCACTCATCGAAATTCCTGATGACATCGGCCGAGCGATCAATTTGCGACAGATCAGTCCACATTTGATCGCTTTTCGGCACTTGATGGAAAATTATGCGCCAGAGTCAATGGAAGAGGGGGTGGGGGTGTAGCACTATTTTTAGGTAAAGACAAGAGTGTGTGCTGTCGCTAGATACTGCTGGTAACTTTTATCTGGATTTGCTATAGGTATTTGAAGTTCACGTCAAGATGTTTCAGTTGTTAAGGTTGCACTTTAGCAAGATTGATTCAGTAACTTCGATTATAAATTGAGATGTAAAAGGTTATGTCATTGCATTGAATAAGAACCGTATGTAATGTCTGTTATCGTTATTTTAAATTTCTGTCTTTAAATATTTCCTATAATACTTATCCATCCTTTCTATATAATCCATTTCTTACGTTGTAATAATTTATATTTTTTCTCTGAAATGTATCTTTTTTTTTTATGTTAAAGAAAGTTTTTTTATGTTTAAAGAAATAAGTCTGTTTAATTTTTCATGTCTAAAAAAGAAGTGTATTTTTTGAAAAAGAAGTTTTTTTCATGTTAAAAATGTTAATTTAATATGAAAAAAATTGTTAAATTAATAATTCAGAATTAAATTAATGATTCAGAAACAATGGAAAATAATTTTAAAACAGAAAAAAATGGAACCTTAAATTTAGGTTATGAGTTGGACATTGATTGATAAAAAAATTTTTTATAAATTTTTTTTTTAAGAATGAATTTGAAATATATAATTAAATACCATATATGATGATAAGTCATTTGTTTACTTCCACCATTGTCTGAAATGAATGAACTCATTTCATTTGAGACAATGATAAAATTATTCCATGATGAATCAGATTCAATGAAAAATGATTTTAATTATTTTTAATCCATTCTTCTTTTTTTGTTATTTTAAAATTGTGTAAGTTTATGCTGAATTGTCACCTAAATTTATGCTTAGATACACATCAATTACAATTTTTTATTATCTTATACATGCAAATTCGATTATTCAAAACTAGTCTCAATAAAAAGAAAATTAATATTTTTTAAAAATGTTTTTTCCCCTTGTATTTTTTTATTCCAACTTTCTATAATTTAAAAATATGGCTATATAAATCACTTACTCAAGAATTTCCAAAGAAAAAACAAAAAAACCCAGAATACCGCGATCTCTTCCGATATTTTATACACTAAAAACCCTCCTATAAAAAACTTCTCGCTGAAGAATTCTTCCCGATCGTAAATCAAAGCTAAAAAATCCCAAAAAGCACCAAAGAATCTTTAGAAGGTCGGACGAGTACAAAAAAAAAAGAACCCTTTGAAAACTTAATCCCAAATATTTAAATTTGTTTTCTTCTATGGCTCAGCACTATCATCGAGAAGAAGTTCTTTTACTCATACATAACAATGAAAATACATAAAGTGACGACAAAAATAAAAAATAAAAAATGGAAATTTTTTTTATGTCCCCAACAGTCTTTCTTCAAAGATGGAGCCTCCGAAAAAGGTCATCAGGTATTAAATTTTTTTTACAACCTACCCTTCCCACGTATTGGAAGGAAAAACTAAACTTGTTTATTGAAGTGTATTTAGTGATAAAGCAAAGAGGGAACCATACGTTCTATAGGTTTCTTGAATTATTCATTGAATATTTATTAAATTTTACACGAGAATAACTTCCTTTTAAACCTCAGAAAAACATCTCTGCAGACTGAAAAAATAGAGATGATTTTTTTGTTACCAAGCAAAGCAACATTAACAGTGTAAGTAATAAAAATAATCTTTCCTTAAAATATTTTTGAAGTTATATTTTTTTTTTTTACAGCTCAATCCTTAGAATAACTGATTATTTATTATTTAAGCATTTATTGAGTCGTAACCTGAAGGTACATATACATAGTTCAGATGTTTTGGTGACTGTAATTATTAGAGTGTAAAATATGTCGAAGAGAAAATATGTTGAAGAAAGATGGGCTATTACTCTTATTTTGACAATATTCTCGAAGGAGTTTTTCTATTTTAGTCGCTGAAAAGTTAGCGAATGTTTTTAAGAATTTTTTTTTGATCTTGTTTATACATTTTTATTAATCATTTCCTCATTCTATGAATATTTTAAAACTGAGTTAAGCAACTAATAAAGTTGTGTCATAACAAATAACACTTTTTATGTACTGATAAATTCGTTATTTAGCTTAAGGATTCTTTTGCCACTATATCATAACTTAGATTTTTAGCATAACTTAACTTTCAGCGTAAGTTATAATGCCTAATAAAAATGAACAGGGTTAAATATAAGCCGAATAACTGAAAATCGTAAACGTTACATTGCTTCAGATGAATATTTTGAATGCGAAGTCATTGGATAGGCATAATAATTATTTAAGGAATTATCAAGATTATAACAATAATAATAAATTGTTAAGCCTAATAACGATTTATCAAAGATTAACCGTAATCACTCTATTATTTTAATATAAGAAAAAATATAAGTAATATAAATAAAAATTTTATGTCAATTCCTCCTTTTTTTTCACTATTTGCAGAAAGTCTTAATAAATAATTTTCATTCATTTTTTTAATTTTATCTGGCGCCATCTATTGGTAGATATAGGCAATTTAAATAAAAAAAAATCTTTAATTAAATTTAATTAATTAATTTAATATTTGAAAAAACTGTATTAACATCGTCATCCATTACAAGTTCAAAAAAAATGTATTTAAACTTGAGTGGATGAATAAAAAGCATTTTATGAACGATTGAAAATTTGAACAATATATATATATAGGGAGAGTGTGAACTAATAGAAGGAATTGAACAATAGCTAATGGATTATCAACGATTAGCCTAATAAATAGATATTTATTAATGGATGAGAAATGATTTATTTAAAATGGTTAATAATTTATGGCAATGAATGATTGATGTTTAGAACTAATAATAATAAATGGTTAGGCCTAATAATTATTTGGGCATTACCAAAGAATATAATAAAAGATTTAAGCCTATCAATTATTTAAGACATTATCAAAGATTATAATAATATCAACAAGAGAAAATAGTGGCATCAAATGTATTCAAAATATAATAACAAATTAAAACGTATTTCTTAAAATATTTTTCATGAAAATAGTATAGAATTCTTCAGAAATTTAAATACTAGCCATCAGTAAATAATTCCGCAATAAATACAGAAAGAAACGTTTAAAAACAATCTTTTCCCACTTAAATGGAATATCCTATTTATTTTACTTTTTATTATTATTATTATTATTTTGCATTAACAACTTGGAAATATGCAGATAATTATAAGAACTCGACTAATACTGGAACTTACTAATTATATAAACATGAAAATAAGCAGATTATATACTTAGTCATCATTTTTTAAAGATTTACTTAGAGATTTTAATAAAAGCTGAATTTTATATACACATATCAGAACATTGATGAGTGTTAAACAGAAAAATTACAAATAATTTTTTTTTTTCTCGGAGTATAAGCATACTTATTTGCTATATGGAATGAATAAAAATATATTTGATCTATCCTAAAAACATCAATAATCCGTATCTTTTATTAAATCAACACAAGTATTAAGTAAATTCAATAAAAAATTTTAAAAAATTATAATATTGGTTAATATACGACTAATAAAAATAAAATAGCAACGTTATTAATTGTTTATTATTTTAACTCTATTTAAAACAATTAGTAAATTAATTAACACAATTAGTAAAGAAAGTTATTACCACAATTAGTAACTCTATTACCACAATTAGTAACTCTATTACCACAATATGGTATTTCTTATATTTTGTGAGTTAATGTTAGTTACATGTTAAGCTGGATAAAAATTTAGCTTAATTTTTATAAATGCGTTACAATGAATTATAAATTCGATTTACAGAGAATATTTTTGATTTTCTAATTATACAAAGTTATAAATTCGTATCAGCATTTCTGCTCTTATCTTTAAAGCATGGTTTAATTTATAAAAAATATAGCCGATAAAATTAAACTTAACAAATCAGTACCTTTCCTACAGCTTGAATTTTACTTAATATACTTTTTTCGAAACAAAAATTATCATCCACACCTAATTTAAAAATACATCATTTACATGATGGCATCCATTAATTTCCAGGATCACATCTTTTTACAAAATTCATCCGCAAATGATCATCCCAAAGCCAACCCATCGGCATGTTCCGCTGCAAACCTACAACTAATCTCTCGATGAACCAACCCTTCAACCGCACACTAAGCAAGCACCCTCTCCAAAAATGGCTTCATTAACCGACTCCCAACTGCCGCCATTCCCGCCGAATAAATGGCTGCATCAGGTTGATGCCTTTTTCAAAACTCTTCACTCGCACAATCCCTCCTCCTCTTCTTCATCCACCACCAACTCAAATATTTATTCAGCAGTCCTCTCTCTGCAAGAGGGTTCTGTCGATCAGACTTTGAACACCAGATGACTTTTACGATTCCCGGGGCAGTTAATACCTTTTTACGGCCTGCGATGACATCGTAACGTTGTCCGTGGACCCGTGTAGGAAGTTTTACGACGGTGCACTCATCGAGATTCCTGATGACATCGGCCGAGCGATCCAATTTGCGACAGATTAGTCCAATTTGATCGCTTTTCGGCACTTGATGAAAAATTATGCGCCAGAGTCAATGGCAACGAGGGGGGGGGTGGGGGTGGAGTAGTATTTTAGGAAAGACAAGAGTGTGTGCTATCGCTAGATACTGCAGTAACTTTTATCTGGATATGTAACTTTTATCTGGATATGATCTGGATAAACTTTTATCTCGCATAGGAAGTTCATGCCAAGATGTTTCAGTTGTTAAGGTTGCAGTATAACGAGATTGATTCAGTGACTTCTGTTATAAATAGGGACGTAAAAAGCTATGTTATTACACTGAATAAGCAATATCTGTTTTCGTTATTTTAAATTTCTGTTTTTAATATTTCTTATATTACTTATCCATTATACTACTAACACTGTGGCACTCGATATCACAGGTTTCGGGTTCGAGTAACGGATTGATATGGATGTTTGAAGTTATTCGGATTCCACTTTAAACTGTAGGTCCCAGTCTAATATGACGTAGAGCGTTGCAGGAGTCGTGTTACTCGAATCTATAACATATCTTCCAGCTACACGTATCACCTGGGTTGAAAGCTAAATGAGTAACGTCGGTTTAGCTCTTGCTTATGCAATACAGATAACTATCTTGAGTATTTGCCAGCTGCATTAAAAAAGTTAAAAAATATATTTGCTTATATAAAGTATAGTTATAGTAAAACATAGTTATATAAACTTATAAATTCCTATAAAGCATATCTGCTTTTTCATTAAAGCATGATTTAATTCAAAAAAATTCAAGTGGATAACATTAATCAAAATCAAATCAAAACCTTTCGCATAGCTTGAAATTTGTTAATTTACTTTTTGGCAAAAAATAGTTCTCCACACCTAGTTTAAAAGGCATCATTTACATGATGACATCCATTAATTTCCAACATCCATCTTCTTACAAAATTCATCCGCAAATGATCATCCATAGCCAACCCATCGGCATGTTCCTACAACTAATCTCCCAATGAACCCTTCAACCGCACACTAAGCAATCACACTCTCCAAAAATGTTCTTTAACCGACTCCCAACTACCGCCATTCCCGCCGAATAAACGGCTGCATCAGGTTGATGACATTCAGCCTTTTCAAAACTCTCCACTCGCACAATCCTCCTCTTCCTCCCTTCGCCAACTCAAATATTTATTCAGCAGTCCACTCTCCAGGAGGGGCTGTCGATCAGACTTCGAACTCAGATGACTTTTACGATCCCCGAGGCAGTTAATACCTTTTTACGGCCTGCGACGACACTCTAACGTTGTCCGTGGACCCGAGTAGGAAGTTTTACGACGGTGCACTCATCGGGATTCCTGATGACATCGGTCGAGTGATCAATTTGTGACAGATCAGACTGCAATTTGATCGCTTTTCGACACTTGATGGCAAATTATGGTCAGAGCCAATGGGACGAGGGGGTGGGGTGGAGTGAGTATCTTTAGGAAAGACAGAGTGTGTGCTATCGCTCTGCTGTAACTTTTATCTGGATTTGCTGTAGGTAAAGCTCTAAACATCGGAAGTTCATGTCAAGATGTTTCAGTTGTTAAGTTTGCAGTTTAACAATATCGATTCAGTAGCTTCGGTTATAAATAGAGATGTAAAAGATTATGTCATTGCATTGAATAAGAAATAGCAGATATAACGATAACAGGCATTACCTAATGTCTCTTATCGTTATCTTAAATATTTGTTTTTAATATTTCCTATAATACTTATTCGTTCCTTTTACTCATAATGCATCACCTACGAGAATATGTATTTCTTCCTATAATATTATTATGAAGCGATAAGAATTTATTAACTAAATTTTCAATAAATCAGTTATACAATTTAACAAAATGTATGTACTTTTTTTTAGAATCTAATAAAATATTTTTCGACAGGCGCACATTGAAATTCCCGAGATGTTCGCGTTTTAAAAATAATTTTGCCATATTATTCGATGGAAATTATTGTAATAAAATCACTGGGGCAGAACTATCGAGCAGAATTTCAAAAAATGATAATGGAATTCGCATTATCGATAGATGTGGTAGCTCATCATTATTTAACAATATTTATTAAGAATTTTTAAAACCATTTTATATCTGCTGGTTTGTCGTTGTGAAAGCATCTTTTCTGGACTGGCAGATGGACATTATAAAATATTTTCTAATATTCTAGTTCAGTTTTCTGATATTTTTGAGGCATTTTGAATTTTATTGCTACATTTCTTTTTCATTACTATCAAATTATCATATTTTCTTTCGAACATCTAGCAAATTCAAATTCATGAAAATGGATCTTTTGTAAAAAACAAGAGATAAGAATTAAAAAAATCGTAAGTCATTCACATCAAAAATTAAGTTAAATTTAATTTTTTTTGTCTTTTATTGAAAGATAAGAATAGAACAGTAAAAAATAAGATTGGATTGAAAATGCAAATCTCTAATTGTCTCTTCTTTAACTAATCTTTTTCCAAATCTATATCGGCTGACGAAATTTTTGTTTCCGTTATATATTAAATGGTTAAATTATAATATGTTTATGTAATGGATAATGACCCATTTTCTCTTAAATTATAGGAAATTAACTATGTGTAGAAAAGAAAAAAAGTCGTAAGCCTCATTCACTCCAAAGCGGGGAGTGTGACGTCAGGGGTGAAGCATTAAAAATCATAAGCCTCAGCGCCACACATAATGATTTGTGGTGTCATCTCTTCACATCTCACCCACTCTTTACGCCTTGGTGTGAATGCGTCGTTAAAGATTAATTCTTTAAAGCATTTCTGAAAATGAGTAATGTGTGATATTTTTTTATAAATAAATAATAATAATGAAAATAATTGAAATTTTTAGAATATTTTGAGAATATTCCACAAATGATTTTACACTTTTTTTAATATTCATTTATTATTAATTGCGTAAACCTCAAAATATTATGCTTGTACTCGTACATGATATTTATTATTTTATAAAATTTTCTAAGTATGCAGAACACATTTTTTTTTTCTTAATAAATGAATATGTACTTAGTAAGTACTGATTTTCAATTCAAAGTTATTACTTTTCATTAAATATTTTCTAAAGCATATTTTCAAACAAATATAACATCTGAACTGAAAGTTTAATTAACGATTTTCTGCCAATTTGAACTACTCATTTGCCAAATTTTATTTGGGCAAATTGTATTCTTTACTTTAAGGATAGCATTTAAATGAGCATAATATTTAGACCACTCATTGTATTGAGGTCATGTGTTACGCAGGTCATAGGTTACATGGGTCAAACAAACAGAAACGTACACGTTAAATTAATTAATTAATAGTAACAAATAACAGTTCCCAATTTAACATTAATAATTAAGCGTAGTTAATTAATTAATAGTACAAATAATAGTTCACAATTTAACATTAACAATTAAGCGTAGTTAATTAATTAATAGTAACATTAATAGTTAACAAATTCATAAATTATTATTAAGTCATAAATAGTTATTATCATGATTATTATTAGGCCTAACTATTTACTATTATTAGTTCTAACCATGAATAATTTAGTACGCCATATATTATTAACCATTTACCCAAACCATTTTTTCAACCATTATTAACAAAATATTTATTAGGTCTAATCATTGACAATTCATTACTCATTGACTATTATTGGGCCTAACCATTCAGTATTATTATTATTATTATTATTATTATCATCTTTGATAATAATAATAATAAATAATCATTGTTATTAGAAATTTTGATGATCCATTAAATCATTATTAGGCCTAACCATTGTCGTCACAATAGGCATCTAAGCAATGTACGATTACGCTAAAGCAATGTACGATTACGAATTTTTAGTTTTTCCTCTTATTTTTTTTACCCTGTACATTTATACTTTTGTGCAAAAACGAAATTAAGATTTAATTCAAACAAAAATATAAAAAGAGGAATTACAACAAAAAAAAAAAAAAAATTGGCAGGAATACAAGACAGAAACATTATATATTTGTATATATACATATTTTTTTTACAAAAAAAAATTTTTAACTTTCGATTTTAAAGGCCTTTTTTTTATTTGTTTTCGAGAATTAGTTAATGGTGATTGATGTAATGTTTAAAATTTATTAAATTATGTTTTTGGAGGTCAATATAAAAAACAGATCTATCTTTTATTTTAAAGTCAGAAATTTAAAAAAAACAGAAAAATAAATGATATATTTATAAAAACCTAGTATTTAAAAAGCGTTACAACTAAAAAAATTGGTATTTGAACCAATATCATGACCTAAGCACACATTTACCAACCTCAACACTATCACTAGGCGAGAACGGCCGAGGAGGAAATAGTCCCCTGTCATACGTCTTAATCGATCTTTATACGGCGATCCGTCATGACAAGGTCGGCATTCTATCGATGAGATTAAAGCTATTTGTTAAAAGACGACGCGTCCACTCTCCGATAGTTTGTGACCAGAACTGTTCATATAAACGACCGAATTGTGGGACCGCTGATGGGCTGCTGATGGGTGTAATTGCTTCCCTGACTAATAGCGGGTGCCCCGTGTCCTGACGCAATTATAATTTAATCATTCATAACTACTTTCTGAGCTTGCCTCTATACTGCATTTTATGAATATCTATGACGCTGGAAGGTTTCATTAGATATCCGAATTGGATATTGGCAGACACATACAATTTTCAGTATGCATGTTTCAAAATACGAACACCCGAGTTTTTATATAAGGTTTTCATACTTGGTAATATAGTACAAATGCAATGTTCCAGTTTGCAATTTTCGCATATTATATGTTATAAGTTAATAATTGCAGAAATCGCTCATTAACGATTTTTAATTACTTCTTTTTTTGTCAGTTTAAAAATGTGTAATTAATCTAAAGTAATGCTAAAGTATACAAGATCCGTAATTTTTATTACCCATACATGCAAATTTAATGTAACAAAATAAGTCTCATAGAAAAATAAATAAAATTAATATTTTAAAAAATGTGTTAGTAGCTGCTTTCCATGGTGAATATGATTCAATAGTAAACGATTTTAATGACTTTAAAAACAGCGGTTTTTTTTTTATCACTTTAAAAATATGTTTATCATTTATATGTAACCTAAAGTAAAACAAACTATAACCTATATTTTATTATGCATGCAATATTGAGGTTTTAAAACATGTCGCAATAAAAAGAAAATTAATATTTAAAATTTGCTAAAATATACAACAATTATAATTTTTATTACCTTAACAAAAAACAAGCAAAAACACCTTAACAAAAAAAGAGCAGGTAAACAAAAAATATAATTTTTATTATGCTATATTATACAAGTAAATTTGAGATTTTTAAAACAAGTCGCAATAAGAAAGAAAATTAATATTTTAAAAGCGTGTTAGACACTTTTATGCTTTTTGCCAAGTTTCTAAAATTTAAATATATGGCTATATATATCACTAACTCTAGAATTTCCGAAGAAAGAAAAAAATCCTGAATACCGCGATCTGTCCTGATATTTTATACAATAAAAAGCCCTCCTATAAAAAAATCTCGCAGAGGACTTCCTCCCGATCGTAAATCATAGCTAAAAAAATACCCAAAATGCACCAGAGAATCTTTAGAAGGGCCGACGAGTACAAAAAAAAACTCTTTTGAAAATTTAATCTCAAAGATTTAAATTTGTTTTCTTCTAGCACTATCACCGACGAGCAGTTTTTTTCTCATACATAACAATGGAAATACATAAAGTGACGACAAAAATATAAAAATAAACAAAATGGACAATTTTTTTTTTATGTCCCCAACAGTTTTTCTCAAAAGAGTGAACCCCTGAAAAATTTGATCAGGTAATAAATTTTTTACAACCTTTCCTTCCTAAGTATGGGAAGGAAAAACTAAACTTGCTTTATTGGAGTGTATTTAGTGATAAAGCAAAGAGGGAACCATACGTTCTATAGGTTACTTGAATTATTCATTGAATATTTATTAAATTTTACGTGAGAATAACTTCCTTGAAAGCTTAGAAAAACATCGCTGCAGACTGAAAAAATAGAGATGTTATTTTTGTTACCAAGCAAAGCGACATTAACAGTGTAAGTAATAAAAATAAACTTCCCTTAAAATTGTAAGTTTTTTTTACATTTCGATGCTTCGAATGACTATTTATTTAAGCATTGAGTCGTATCATGAAGGTACATTTACATAGTTCAGATGCTTTGATGAGTGCTTTTTTGAGTGTAAAATATGTCGAAGAGAAAATATGTCGAAGAAAGATGGGCTATTACTTGCTTATTTTGACAAAATTCTCGAAGGAGTTTTTCTATTTTAGTCGCTGAAAAAGTTTCCAATGCTTTTAAGAATTTTATTTGTTTTTTTAAAAATCGTGTTGGTAAATTTTTATTCATCATTTCGTTATTCTATGAATATTTTAAAACTGAGTTAAGCAAATAATAAAGTTGAGTTATAAAAAAAAATAACATAATAAAAAAATGCTTTTTTACAGTATAGTGTTAATGCGTTATTTACTTCAAGAATTTTTTGACACAACAACATAACTTAGATTTTAGTATAACTAAACTTTAAGCATAACTTATAATTCCTAATAAAAAATGAAAAGGGAAAAAATAAGATGAAAAAAATTGAATACTCTTAAATGTTAAATTATTTAAATGCTTATTTTTAAAAGCGACGACATTGGTTAAGCCTATTAATTATTTAAAGAATTACAAAAAAATTGTAGTTATTATGAATGGTTAGGCCTAATAAGAGTCATGAATGATTGAATAATGAATGATTAAACCTAATATATGTTTAGTTATTAATATTGGAAAAATGGTTTAGTTAAATGGTGGAGAATTTATGACCTAATGAATTATTGATGATTAGAACTAATAAAAATAATAAATTATTAGGCTAATAATTTTTAAGGAATTGTTAAACATTATAATAATAATAAATTATTAGGCATAATAATGATTTAAGTAATTATCAATAATAACAATAAAAATGAATATTTAGTCCCAATAACAGTCAATGAGTAATGAATTATCTGGTTAGACTTAATAAATGGTTAGTTAATAATGGTGAAAAAAAAATAGTTTAGTTAAATGAATTATTAATTCATTTAACTAATGAATCATTAATGGTTGGAAATAATAACAATAAATGGTTGGCCTAATAATAATAATAATGATAATAAGTTTTTGACTTAATAATAATTTGGGAATTATTAATGACTGAGCTTTCTGTGTGTTTGTCACACTAACTACGCAACTTTTTTTGACTTCAATTCAATGATTGGCCGAAGTATTACTTATTTTTATATGATAGTCTTAAGGCAAACACTGCAACTTGCCCAACTGAATTTTATCAAATGGGTAGTTCATATTGACTGTAAATCGTTAATTAAACTATCAGCTCACATATACTGTTTGCTCAGAAAATATTCTAGAAAATATTTAATGAGAAGTAATAATTTTGGATGGAAAATCAATGATTAAGCATTTAACTTTTTTACATATTAATTCATTAGAAAAATATGTGTCTCTGCATACGTAGAAAATTTTCATTTAATGAAAAGTATATTGGACAAACATAATAGCTTGAGGTTCAAACAATTAATATTAAAAAAGAGTGTAAACATATTTTTTGAATATGCTCAAAATATCATAAAGATTTCAATTATTTTCATTTTTTATTTATAATTGTCATTTTCAGAATTTATCTTTAAAGCCTCAATCACACCACGACGTGGGTGTACGTAAGGCATGAAGCTTTAACCTCATACGTGGTTAATTGATGGTTAGGCTGGATCACAAACCTCATACGTCGTGGTCTGAGGCTTATAATTGGTTAATGCTTCACCCCTCACATCACAACCTCGCCTTGGTGTGAATGAGGCTTAAGACTTTTTTACACATAGTTAATTTCAATATTTCATGCGTGATGTTTGTGTCATTCTCTGTAACGTCAGCATATTATAATTTGACCATTTAATAAATAATGGTAACAAAAAGTTCATATCATAATATTGGAAAGATTATTTAAAATAGAAACAATTAGAGATGTGCATCCTAAATCCAATCTTATTATCCTCATCCTATCTTATTCCTAAATCCAAATCCATAATTTTTGCAATATTGTAATTGCAAGTTTACTAAATTTTGTAATGTTTACAAGAACATTATTAGAATTATATAATTTTAAAAAAAAAAAGGTTCTCTTTTTTTTGGAAAACATATATTTTTATGCATTTAAATTAAATGCTAGAAAAGAAAAGGTGAACATTTATGATAATAATAAAGAAAAAAAAAAAAAAATTGTAGCTAAAAATTTTCGTAGAATGCATCCAAAAATATCAGAATACCAAACTAGGACACTGCAAACCAGAAATACTAGAAAAATACTGAACATTTGAGAAAAAACTAATTTGTAAAACCCATCCGTTAGTCCAGAAAAAAAAGGCTTTCATAACGACGAACAAGCATATATAAATGGCTTAGAAAAAAAATTCTTGATAAATATTGTTAAATAATGACGAGCGACTACATCTATTCGATAATGCGAATTCCATTATCATTTTTGAAATTTTGCTCGATAGTTCTGCCCCATTGATTTTATTACAAAACTTTTCATCGAATAATATGTCAAAAGTTGCGAACGCGAACATCTCGGGAATTTCAATGAGCGCCCATCGAAAAAATATTTTATTAGATTCTACAAAGTGCATAAATTTTATTAAATTGTATAACTGATTTATTGGAAATTTAGTTCATAAATTCTTATCGCTTTATGAGGAAATTATGGGATTATTATATACATGTTTCTTATGTCATGAGGTTGAATGTGATGCATAATGGGAGGATCAATTTTAAATAATTTAAATTTGAACATAATTTATGTACTTTTATAAAACATATATCCCTTTTGATCTATAACATAACAACTTATAAATCAGAAACAAGACTGAAATTAAAAACTCATTTTCAGAGTTTAATTTATCAAATTTTTGACATTATATAACGATATACATGTAAATAAATATAAAAAAAAAGAAAGATATTTATGCCTTTTGAGGGAAAAAAGGGTGGTAGTTAGAGAAAAATATTTGTACATCTGATCGTAATATATGTATATATATTGCAGTGTGTAGGTTGGACAACCAGATTGTAACTAGGTATAGTTATGCTGAGATACTTGAGGCACAGGTTGGAGAACCCGCAGCTTTATTTACACACGCACAAATACAATTAGAGACGTGCACTATTTAAAACATTTAAAGAAAAGATTCGAGGAAGATTCGTGTCATTCTAAGCCGAATATTCGATGATCAGCTACGCGCAGGATAAGCAAAATATACTTCCTCTCCGGGTGACAGTCAGTAGACCAACTAATACACAAGGTTGTGCTAAACATATTTCTTCTCGAGGTGAGAGCGTCTCAGCTAAACGTTTCTCAAAGAGAGCGAAAATTGCATAGTGCTGCATTGTTCCTCTTTGGTGAGAGTCTCGATGCCTTCTGACTATTTCTCCTGAACACTACAGGGGGCGTTATTGCCAGTGCTTAGAAAGAAGCATGGTTACATTGTTTTATATAAATTAGAAATCGTTCTTCAATTTATTTTTTGAAATATACAAAATTTAAATTTTGATAAAAAAAAAGTTTACATGTACTTACTACATTTAGACAACAAAAATTCAATATTTCCATAATGTTTTAAAAATTGCATTACAAAATGTACACAAAATAAATTTTTTAATTTTATGCTGGGAATATATCAAATAAAATTCATATTGACTTCAGTTCCCATGCACTTTTACTATTGCAATAGTTTCATATAGAGTAAGCGTTCACTATTTACAAAAACGTTATCAAATCGAGCTATTTGATTTACTTACTGATCTATTTCCACATTATCTCCTTGTACAAAAGTGGTATTCTACTAAATATCGGCAAAATTTATATCGAGGAATCTTATCAACCTATCAAAGAATAGATATCCGTCTTATCTTTTCTAATGATACTGCTTCCGATATTGGCTGTATTGACCGGAGCATAATTTACTGTCGGGGCAAAAAGCGATCAAATTACATGTAATTTGAAACTGGGGTCAACCACAACTGGATCGTTCAGCCGATATCACCAGAATGCACAAAAAGATTACCAGTTGAAAAATGGCTTGTATGTTTTTGCAGAATAAAAAGAAAGACATGTTAAATGTACAAGTCTTCTCCTAATATAATAACAAATCGAATGCAGAGAAAAAAAAAAAAATGGAAATCAATGCCATTTACCATTTAATGGTGTTTGATTTTTGATATCTTCAATAATATGTTTAAAAAGAAAAATTGTGCTCATAAATAATAAAGTTCTAAAATCATACAATCCTAAAAAAGTAAAAATCATAAACTTGTTTTTGTGGCTATTTTTAAATTCATTTTTGCACTGTTCTGTACTTCTTTTTTTTACATTGCTCAATTTGTTTATTGACTTTAAATGATCTTGTGCATCTCGACTTTAAAAGGTCTTATGTATATGGTCTTAAAATAAATAAAATATGTATGGAAATAAAAAGTCGAAAAATATTTACGTCATTTGTTTTCTTCCATTTTTGTAAAATATATCAACACAACATCAGTTAAAAAGTTTGCGAATGCATTCTCCAAAAAAGTTATTCATACAACATTTTTTTATCTGTCCATATCTAACCCCCAACCTAAATTTAAGTTTTTCAATGCTTTCTGTTTTAAAATCATTTTCTATTATTTCTGCTTTCTTAACAAATTAACATTTTTAACAAACAAAAAAATAAAATTCTTTCTTTAAACATGAAAAACTTTCATCAGCATGAGAAAAAAAATATCTTTTTTTAAAATTAAAAATTTTCTTTAACATTAAAAGAAAATAAACTTCTTTCTTTAAGCATTAAAATCTTTCTTTAAGCATGAAAAATAAATAAACTTCTTTCGTTAAGCCTGAAACACTTTCTTTGATTTTTTTTTTTTTTTTTTTTTTTTGTTAGAGTAGCAAAAAAAAAGATTACAAATTAATATAACATAAAAGATGGATTACATAGAAAGGACAGATGAATATTATAGGAAATATTAAAGATAGAAATTTAAAATAATGATAACAACACTTCTTATTCAATGCAATGACATAATCTTTTACATCTCGATTATGACCGAAGTTACTGAATCAATCTTGTTAAACTGCAACCTTGACGTGAACTTCACATACCTATAGCGAATCCAGATAAAAGTTACAGCAGTATCTAGCGATAGCACATACTCTTGTTTTTCCTAAAATTACCACCCCATACCCTGGGCCCATTGCTTCTGGCGCAGAATTTTCCATCAAGTGCCGAAAAGCGATCAAATTGTGGACTGATCTGTCGCAAATTGGATCGCTCGGCCGATGTCATCAGGAATCTCGATGAGTGCACCGTCGTAAAACTTTCCTATTCGGGCCCACGGACAACGTTGGAGTGTCGTCGCGGGCCGTAAAAAGGTATTAACTGCCTCGGGGATCGTAAAAGTCATCTGGAGTTCGAAGTCTGATCGACAGCCCCTCCTGGAGAGAGGACTACTGAATAAATATTTGAGCTGGCGAAAGGAAGAAGAGGAGGAGGAGGGATTGTGCGAGTGGAGAGTTTGAAAAGGCCGAATGGAATCCACCTGATGCTGCCATTTGTTCGGCGAGAACTGTGGTAGTTGGGCGTCGGTTAATGAACCAATTTTTAGGGATGGTGCTTGCTTAGTGTGCGGTTGAAGGTTTCATTGGGAGATTAGTTGGAGGTGTGCGGCAAAACATGCCGATGGGTTGGCTTTGGGATGATAATTTGCGAATGATTTTTTTAAAAAGATGGAATGTTGAAATTTAATGGATGCCATCATGTAAATGATGCATTTTTAAATTAGGTGTGGATGACTATTTGTTGCCAAAAAGGAAATTCAAGGTGTGTGGAAGGTTTTGATTTGATTAAGTTAATTTTTATCCACAATATTTTTTTTATGAATTAAATCAAGCTTTAATGAAAAGAGCAGAAATGCTTATAAGAATTTATAACTTTGATTCTGATTTGTTTAATTATATAATCTCTTTAAATCGCAATCAGAATCAATCTCCACAGGAATTTAAAAAGCTTTTAATTCCTTTTACTTAATATACTCATATAATAGTTTTTCTTTATTTAAATAATTGAATTTCAAAATGTCCATGTTTCTGTTGCTGGCACTTGAAATGAGAACATTTACCACAAATATGACAATTATTTTGTCATAAATTATTATTATCGTAGTTATTATTAGGTCTAACCATCTATTATTAGTTCTAACCACCAATAATTCCTCAGGTCTTAAATTAATAACTATTTAAACAATTTTTAACCAATAACTATTTAATAGGTCTAATCATTGATAATTCATTAGCCATTGACCATTATTATACCAATAATAAATTCATATTAACGCCTACCTAATTATTATTATAATGTTTCATAATTTTAAAAATAATTTGAGGCTTAAACAGACAGTATTATTTTAAACCCTGAAAATTATTTAAATCCTTATTAGCCTAACAAATAACGTCGCATTAAAAATGAGCATCTAAAGCAATGTAACGTTCACGAATTTTCCAATTTTTTCATCTTATTTTTAAACCCGTTCATTTCTATTAGGAATTAAATGTTATGTTTAAAATTAAGTTATGCAAAAATCTATGTTATATTATCGTGTCAAAAGTTCTTAAAGTAAATAAAGTTTTTAACAGTATATATAAAAAGGGGAGTTTTTAAAAATAATTATAAGCTAATTTTTTTATAACTCAACTTTTTTTTATTTGCTTTACTGAGTTTTAAAAATATTCATAGAATAAATAAATGATTAACAAAAAAAATTTAGAAACACTGGTATCTTTTTTAGCGACTAGAATAGAAAAACTCCTAAGAGAATATTGTCAAAATAAACAAGCATTAGCTGATCTTTCTTTGGCAGCATATTTTCTTTTTCGAAATATTTTTACACTCTAATAATTACAATCACCAAAACATCTGTACTATGTAAACGTACCTTCAGGATACGACTCCACGTTTAAATGATAAATAGTCAGTTATTCTATGCATCGAACTGTAAAAAATATCCTTTAAAAAATTTGCAGCGAAATTTTATTTTTATTACTTACACTGCTAATGTTGCTTTGCTTGGTAACAAAAATAACATCTCTATTTTTTCAGTCTGCAGCGATGTTTTTCTAAGCTTTCAAGGAAGTTATTCTCATTCTTAAAATATAATAAATATTCAATGAATAATTCAAGAAACCTATACAACGTAGGGTTCCCTCTTTTGCTTTATCACTAAATACACTCCAATAAACAAGTTGAGTTTGTCCTTCCAATACGTAGGAAGAGAAAAAGATTGTAAAATTTAATACCTGATCAAATTTTCAGGGGGCTCACTCTTTGGTGAAAGACTGTTGAGGACATAAGTAAAAAATGGACCATTTTGTTTATTTGTTCATATTTTTGTCGTCACTTTATGTATTTTCATTGTTATGTATGGGTAAAAGAACTTCTTCTCGATGATAGTACTGAGCCGTGGAAGGAAACAAATTTAAAACTTTTTGATTTAGTTATACTCGTCCGTCCTTCTGAAGATTCTCTGGTGCTGTTTGGTTATTTTTTTAGCTATGATTTACGATCAGGGAAGAATACTTCTGCTAGTTTATTTTATAGGATGGTTTTAGTGTATAAAATATCAGGACAGATCGCGGTATTCAGGATTTTTTCCTTCTTTGGAAATTCTGAAGTTAGTGATTTATATGGGCATATTTTTAAACTGTGAGAAATTTGGTAAAAAAATACAAGGCACTACCAAATTTACTGTAGAAACTGTAGAAACCACTTGTAGAAACTTGGGATGAAACACATACAAGGGACAAACACATTTTTAAACTATTTATTTTTCTTTTTTATTGGGCCTTTTTTTTTAAAAATCTCAATATTGCATGTGTAATATAATAAAAATTTATAGTTTTTACTTTAGCATAAATTTAGATGATATACATATTTTTTTTAAATAAAAAAAACAATTTTTCTAAGACAAGTAATTAAAATATTTAATATTGTTTTGAATTGGGTCAGAATTTATCTTTGTATTATGTTTACCATTGTCTCAAATGAAATGGGATTTCTTTGTTCTACATCTGCTTAGAGCGTGCACCTGAAAGGTGGCATCTGACAAACTCATACATCTTTCTGCCTTATGCCCGGTGTTGATGCCCGTAAATCTAACAATCGATTTTCTACGTTCAGGCTTTCCCAACGTACGTGAAAACTTTCGGTTTAAATGTTTTAAGGCTTTGAACCAAGCTACTTTAATTTAGAAATCCAACGTAATCAACCATAACCCCCAAAAAAATTAAAAACGATTTTATTTCCGTTATCTGATGTACGCAAATAATATTTTTTTCTATATTTTAAATGATGCGATTTTAAAAAGTCCACTTTTTTTTTGTTGACACTTGAAAAGAAAACTTTCACCAACTAATATATAGTGTTGTAGCTTATTTACCAGGATGTCAGTTAGACAGCAAATTTTTTTGTTACACCAATCTTCTAAATGCTCCATTTAAAGGGTTTTACTGCAATTTTCTCTTCGAACCCTGTTGAATAATATTCGTGTTGCAAATTAATCATGCCCATTGAAGACGTAGGACACAAGAACATAGGCTTGCTCTTATGTTTAGAGAGTGAGTTTTCCTACTTGGAAAATCTCCAAATCAGAGCGTCACTTTCCTGTGGCGTTCAGAAGAAATAGTCAGTTGTACTACAGACTGTCATCCGAAGAAGTAAGGCTGAACAATGACTTCTGCTGAGTGACGTTTAAATTGGCCTGCGCTTCTTTCTCCGAGAGGAAATATAGTCAAAGGCAACCCTACGCCTTAGTTATTTAAAATCTCTCATTCCGAGATGAAGTATATTTAGTGCAATCCTGCACTTCTTTTTGCTCACCATACGCTTAACCAAGAGTTCCAGCTCGAAGTGAAGTCCTTCCACAAAGCTGTTATCTTTTACTTTAAATGTGTTAAATATTGTTTGTTTCGAATTGCGTGGGTGTGGCATTTGTGCGTTTGTAAATAAAACTGTGTGAGTTCCCAAATCATACCTCAAGTATCTCAGCCCAACTATGCCCATTTAATAAATTTTGATTTTTCTTCTGTCCAACCCTGCACACTAACATCGTGTAGCCCTCCAGTACCCGCACCACTACACAAACCAATAAGGTGATACAGACTGAAAATAATACCCATTGAGTGAATTTCAATTATTATTCCATAAGTATAAAATATTCTATTAGACAAAAGATTTTTATTTGATGAAGGATTTAAAAGATTTTATTTAAAAGATTCTGTAAATTTGTTAAAGTGTTACTATATTTTAACCAAGATAATGAGTAATTGCTCAAATCCTAATAAAAAGAAAAATTAATCAAATGGCATGTATTATCTTCCAAACAGGAAATGATTTCCTGTTCTAATCACTTAAAATCATTAACTAAACAGAACAGGACCAGTACAGAAAAAAATATATAAGAAAACAGCTTTTATTCTTCATGATAAAAAGTTTTTCTTTTCCTATTCAAGTTGTTTTACTTTTAGATAAAAATATATTGTTTATTAAACTAAGAAATTTAGTACTATTTGTAATGTGCGTTGTAAATGTTATGGGCTTTCCCATCAGGAATCATTAATAAAAAACAGATAAATATTATTTTCACTTAAAAATTTATTTTCATCAAATTTTAAAACTTATAATCAAATTTTTTAAAACTGAAAAAAAATAGCATTTGTCGGTTGAAACATGCATAGACAAAATGTAAATATAAAAATAATGTAAATATTTATAACCAAATAAAAAATAAATAAATTGAGAATTTCAATGTATATTTCATTTTTATTTACACTGGAAAAGTCAAATATAAACTAAACTGACTTCGTGCTATTTAAACTGGAAAGAATTTGTCGAATTTTTCAACAAGTTATTTCTGCTTTCTATTAATCTAATCTGTTCACATTTAGTTTTCTTTCGTCCATTTTCGATTAAACAAAATAAATCGTATTAAAAAACCTTTCTGGTTTCTATTATCAATTTTAATATACAGTGAATTCTCTAAACATAATTTTTATTTTATTTTTTATTGGTTTCGTTTATTCCAGCTGTCGTCTGTTAAGATAAATAAACCATTCTCAGAAAAAAATGTCTATTTTCCGCTTGCACAATATGACACTAGAATACTGCTGTGAGAAACAATATTTATTCTATTTTTTTTATTTTTCGTTACGTGAAATTTTTAACTTACACTGATTAGCAAAATTACTTTTAAATATAGATGGCATAGTTTTTTTGCCACAATTTAAACAGATAGGAATAAAATTATTCATTTGAATTTTGAGACAGTTCAAAATTTGTGGAAACCATGAAAAAATAATTTTATTTATGACTTGTAGAGAAAGTATTAAAACAAATAAAAATCTTCATTAGAATAAAACAAACATTGAAATACAGACATAATGTTTTTATTTTTTTTTAATAAATTAAAGTAATTGCTTAACTACTCAATTCAGTTATTTATAAATTGCATTTAAACACAAACTCTGCAATTTTGCTGTTTATATCAGCTTCATTAAAATAAAAAATAAAAAAATCCCCAAAAAATTTTAAACTTGTTTTGAATTCCTCAAAATAAAAACAAAAACATAATGTTTTTATTTTTATGAATAAATTAAAATAATTGTTTAATTATTCAAGTCAGTTAATTATAGTTTGCATTAAAAACACAACTAAAAACTCAGCAAATTTGCTGTTTATAACAGCTTCAATAAAATAAATAGAAAATCCCCCAAAAAAAAAAAAAATTTAATTTATGTTTGATTTTTTTTTTTAATTTAGCAATTTAAGAAAAGGGACTTTACGCTTTTAGGTTTTTAATTATTCAATAAAAAGATATTTATGACATTAAATAACTTTAGCTTTATAATTAAGAAGTCATTTAAACTCGATGAAAAATTATTTTTAATAGCAAATGATATTTTCAGAAAGGGATAAAATGGTTATAATTAATTTATAAAATTAAATCCAGTGATAAACTTTACAGTTGTAAAGCAAAAATATAAAACATTAATAAATTTTAATATTTATTTAAATTTTTAATGTTTATTTTATTTGATGTTGATTTAAATTTTTATTATATCCTGGAAGAGTTTTTTTAAATTTAATTAAAAATTTACAAATATATGATTTTAATGGTAATCGAAAATATTTTTAAAATATTAAAAAAATTTATTTAAGTTTTCTTGGTCATATTTTGAAATTTTTTTTTTCATGTGATAGGTATTCCTAAATATATTTCCATTGTTTCTTATTTTTTAGTATGCAGAAATTTTGAAGAATAGTTCTGTAAAATTGTTGTGTATAATTAATTGTAGTGTGATTTCATTTATATTGATACCAAATTGTATGTTCGGTTCAATTTAAAAACACTGATTTCTTTTTTATGTAAGGAAATATAATATTTATATACAGCACAACATTTTTTTCAATTCCTATTATTTCATACTCTCATTATAATATTTATAAATCTTGTTCAAATTGTCAATCGTTCATAAAATACTTTTATTCCTCCACTCAAGTCCAAATACATATATATATATATACTTTTGGTTTAGAGTTTTTAAACCAAGCTACAAGTAATCCACTTTATCATTAAAAAAGCTTTGTATAAAAAAGAAGAAACTTGGTATAAAAATATACAAGGGACTAACACATTTTTTAAAATATTTATATATATTTTTTTTTTCATTGAGACTGTTTTGAAACGTCGAATTTGTATGTGTAAGGTAATAAAAATTACAGTTCCTATATACTTTAGGTATAATTTAGATTAAATACATCATTATAAAAGTAAAAAAAAATTTTTTTAAATATGTGATTAAAAGTCATTAATGAGTAATTTTTAAAACCCTTTTAGATTATATCATCGATAATTAAATCATTTTAAACTCAAAATCAGCTAGATTTTTTTAAATCTCTAATAATTTTTACTATTTTTTACTATACAATATACTGAAATCACAAACTGGAACATTGCAATTGTACTATATTGCCAAATTTGAAAACCTCATATAAAAACTTATATTATGAAACGGGCCTCCAATGAAATGGTTATGTGTCTGCTAGCATCCACTTTCGGATATCTAATGAAACCTAGCGTCATAGCGTTTCATAAAATGCAGTATAGAGGCATCAAAAGGCAGTTATGAATGATTAAATTATAATTGCTTCAAGACACGGGGCCTCCGTTATTAGTGAAGGAAGCAATTACAGCTATCAGCAGCCCATCAGCGGTCCCACAATGCGGTCATTTAGATTAAAGGTTCTGTCACAAACTATCGGAGAGTGGACGCGTCGTCTTTAACAAATAGCTTTTAATCTCACGATAGAATGCCGACCTTGTCATACCGGAACGCCGTATGAAGATCGATTAAGACGTATGGCAGGGGACTATTTCCTTCCGCGGCTGTTCTCGCTTAGTGATACTGTTGAGGTTGGGAAATGTGTGCTTAGGTCGTGATATTGCTTAAAACCACTCTTGTTAGGGGTGATGTTTTTAAAATGCTAGTTTTTATAAATAGACAACTTATTTTGTGTTTTTTTTTTTAATTTTTTATGTCTGACTTTAAGATAGAAGATAGAAATGCTTTGATATTGAATCTATAAAAACATAGTGTAACAATTTTTAACCATTAAATCAATCACCATTAACATCTAATTCACCAAAAACAAATAAAACACAGCCTGATTTGGCAAATAAAACAAATCTGACTATTTGATTTACAACTGATCTATTTGCACACCATCTCCATGTATAAAAGAAGCATCCTAATAAACATTGG
>BPLR01008574.1:0-92803 GCA_021605095.1 Caerostris extrusa | reverse complement strand
AATATGTCTTTCCTGTAGCACTGGAGGGATGCTCTCTTGTAAGCACAGAGCCTTCACTTGCTTCGGGGTTTTCGATAGTGTGTATCGTAGGAAGGTATTCTGTGACGAGTGAGAAAAAGAGCAGAAGCATTTCAAATCAGATGTCAACTTCTGTTTAGTTTTTTTTTTTACTTTCATGGCATGTGCGTATACGCATCTATATTTTTATTTTATGTCTTGCTGGAGACATTTATGCCAACCTGGGAAGTTTTAAGAAAACGGAAAAAAGGTTTATGAAACATATTCAAAAATAAATTGTAATCTTTTTCTTTATCCCCTAAAAATAGCGCTGAGATAAGCGCCATGTTTAGGTTGATAGAGTGGGTATTAACCCAGCATTGAGAATCAATTTTGACGAGTGATAGCTAAAAATGCTTTTTTAATTTTTAACTTGATGTTTATTTCATTTTTTTTTAAACTTTCAGTACCCATGGGATTTTATTAAAGCAATAAAAACTGAATTTTCTTGCCTTATTTAATCCGGATAAAAATCGAATTCCTTTTAAAGAATGTTGCATCCACAGAACCCAAATCAACACAATTGTTTATACATTAATTTCTAGATTAACCAGTTAGTGAAGTCATGAAACGTGATATTGTTCTAATGCAGCTCGCAAAGACTTAGACAGTTGTCTTGGATGCCTTAAGGCAAGCGCTGCACCGAAGTTACTCATTTAGCACTACCCAGGGACGTGCTTAAAGTTTGAAGATATACTACGGACGCGGAGTAACAATAATCCCGCAACGCTCTGCGATCCTATTTAGACCGAGACGCACGGCTTACAGTGGATTCCGAACCACTACAAATATCCATGGCACCGCCGGGAACACAAAACCTGTGGTACCGAGCGCCAGCCACTGACCATTTAGGCCCTATAAATCGTAATATTGTCATGCAAAATTCAAACAGGCCTATTCTAGTTTTTTTTTTTCATAAATTCTTTTATCTTCAACTGATGGAAATAAATCGTTTCTTTTTAAACGCATTAAAACTCTACTATCCTTGCTTTATTTAATTCGGATACAAAGCGGATTCCTTTCGGAAAAAAATGTTGCGTCCAGAACCTAAACCAACACAATTGTTTATAGATTAATTTCTAGATTCACTAGATAGTGAAGTCAAAAATGTGATATGTTTTCTAATACAACTGCCAAACATTTATACAATTGTCTTTTGAAAGAACGTTGCATCCACAGAACCCAAAACCAGCTTTTCCTTTTGCTCTGATTTGAAAAACACGGGCTGCAATTCTTTCTTGAAGGAAGAAACACGCCAGAGAATCTCGCAAAACAATTTTAGTTATTTTCGAACACCTGCGCAGACCAAAAGAAAAAGAAAAGAAAGCACCTCTCATCCCAATATTTTCTTCAACCCCAAGAGAAGATAAGTTACTGAAAAAGGTATCGACGAAGAAATGGCCGTTTCTCTTGACGTACGTCTGAGCGCTCTTTTTTCAACGTGTACTAAATATGTTCTTCTTGTAGCACTGGAGGATGCTCTCTTACAAAGAGTAAAAAAAAAAAGGAACCTTCCTTGCTTCAGGGTTTTCGATAGTGTGCATCTTGTAGGGAAGGTATTCTGTGACATGTGAGGAAAAAGAGCATTTCAAATCAGATGTCAAGTTCTTTTTTTTTTTTTACTTTCATGGACCGTGTGTATACATCTATATTTTTATTTTATATCTTGCCGGAGACATTTTTATGACAACCTGGAAAGTTTCAAAAAGAAAAATAAAGGGTTTATGAAACATATTCCAAAAATAAATTGTTATCTTTTTTTTACTCCCTAAAATAGCGCTGGGAGAAGTTTGGAATAATGTTGCATCCCACAGAACTCAAACTGAACACAAAATATATTTTAGATTTTATCTAATATTCATTTTATCGTTCAGCTGGTAAACACTTAAAAAGCGTCTTTGATGCCTTGAAGTAAGTTTATTTCATTGCTTTCAAAACCCTTACTCACCCATGGACTTTAGGAAATGCATTCAAAAGTATCGAAGCTTTAATTAGAATACAAATTGGACGCCTTTCCAAAGGTTCAAATTCGGCTTTCACGCAACGGTCTTCGATCACTGTTGAAGATCATTAAAACGGGATCCAAATGTTGATATAAAACGTATTTTAAAAGGCATTCAATACTTCCCTTTCCTGGACTCGATTTAACCCGAAACTTGTGGTTCGCTATTGCTAGGCCAATCTAGCCACTCGGCCATTCAGGCACATTTTAATAGATTAATTTCTAGATTAATAGTTAGTAAAAATCATAAAACGTGATATTTTCATACAAAACTCAAACAGGCCGTTAGAATTTTGTTTTGAAAATTTTATATTTTCGTCTGATGGAAACAAATCAGTTTTCTTTTTATAAACTCATTAAAACTGCTCTTTTCCTTGCTTTATTTAATCCGGATAAAAAGCGGATTCCTTTTTTTGGAAAGAATGTGACATCCACAGAACCGAAACAGCTCTTCCTTTTTGCTCTGATTTGAAAAACACGAAGAAGCAATTCTTTCTTGAAGGAAGAAACACGCCAGAGAATCTCGCAAAAACAATTTCAGTTATTTTTCGAACACCTGCGCACACCGAAGAAAAGAAAAAAAAAAAAAAAAGAAAGCACCTCTCATCCCAATATTTTCTTCAACCCCAAGAGAAGATAAGTTACTGAAAAAGGTAGCGAAGACGAAGAAATGGCCGTTTCTCTTTGACGTACGTCTGAGCGCTCTTTTTCAACGTGTACTAAATATGTCCTTCTTGTAGCACTGGAGGATGCTCTCTTGCAAAGCGTAGAAAAAAAAGAACCTTCCTTGCTTCAGGGTTTTCGATAGTGTGCATCTTGTAGGAAGGTATTCTGTGACAAGTGAGGAAAAGAGCATTTCAAATCAAATGTCAAGTTCTTTTTATTTTTTTACTTCTTTCATGGGCGTGCGTATACATCTATATTTTTATTTTATGTCTTGCTGCAGACATTTTTATGCCAACCTGGAAGTTTCAAAAGAAAAAAAAAAAAAAGGGTTTATAAACATATTCCAAAAATAAAATTGTAATCTTTTTTTTTCCCCCTAAAAATAACACTGGGAGAAGTTTGAGTTGATAGAGTGTGGTATTAACCCAGCATTGAGACTCAATTTGACGAGCGATAGCTAAAAACGTTTTTTAATTTTTTTACTTAATGTTTATTTAATTTCTTTCAAAAATTCTTTCATCACAGATCAAAATTTAGAAATTTAAAAAATGCAGTTTTTTGAACTTTAATTAATTTTTTTAAAAACAAATCGAATTCACCATTGCTGAAATGGTTCAAATTAAAACTGCCCCTTTGATCTTCATTTAATCAACCATGGAACAAATCATCTTTATATCATTTCCAAAGAATGTTACATCCACAGAACCTAAACTAATAAATTTTAAGATAAAAGTTATTGAAGCATTAAACGTTAAATTATAGTTTACAATGTAGCTGGCAAACACTTAAGTTCTTTAATTTTTAATATAAATTCTTCATCATTCAAAATTAGCACTAACCTAGGAATGTGGTTGAAGCTTTAAGATATACTACGCGAAGTAACAGTTTAATTCATTTCTTTCAAACCGAAAACTTTCAGTTTCAGTGGATATTGAACCACTAAAAACATCCATGACATTATTTAACTCCGGTTAAAAAATCGGTTACCGAGCTTTTGGAAAGAATTTAACCACAGAATCGGCATTCAACACAATTGTAAATAGATTAATTTTTTATTTTAGATGAAGACATAAAACATGATATGTTGTCTTAATGCATCTGGTAAACATTTAAACAGTCTGTCTTGATGCCTTAAGGCAAGCGCTTCCACCAACGTTATTCATTTAGCACTATCCAAGGAGGTGCTTGTAGCTTGAAGATATACTACGCGGAGTAACCCTACCCGCGCAACGCTCTACGATCCTATTAAACTGGGACCTAAAATTTACAGTGGATTCCGAACCACTACAAACATCCATGTCACCGCCGGGACTCGAACCCGAAACCTGTGGTACCGAGCGCCAGAGCCAGTCACTCGGCCATTCAGGCCCGATGTTATTGTCATTTTCACAAAATTCAAACAGCTCTACTCTAGTTTTGTTTTCATAAATTCTATATCTTCGAATGATGGAAACAAATCATTTTTTATTTTATAAACGCATTAAAAACTGCCTTTTCCTTGCTTTATTTAATCCGGATACAAAGCGGATTCCTTTTGGAAAGAATGTTACATCCACAGAACCGAAACCAGCTCTTCCTTTGCTCTGATTTGAAAAACACGAAGAAGCAATTCTTTCTTGAAGGAAGAAACACGCCAGAGAATCTCGCAAAACAATTTTTAGTTATTTTTTCGAACACCTTCGCACACCGAAGAAAAAAAAAAAAAAAAAGAAAAAAAGAAAGACAGCACCTCTCATCCCAATATTTTCTTCAACCCCAAGAGAAGATAAGTTACTGAAAAAGGTAGCGAAGACGAAGAAATGGCCGTTTCTCTTTGACGTACGTCTGAGCGCTCTTTTTCAACGTGTACTAAATATGTCCTTCCTGTAGCACTGGAGGATGCTCTCTTGCAAAGAGTAAAGAAAAAAAATAGAACCTTCCTTGCTTCAGGGTTTTCGATATTGAGCATCTTGTAGGAAGGTATTCTGTGACGAAGTGAGGAAAAGAGCTACGAGCATTTCAAATCAGATGTCAAGTTCTTTTTTTTTTTTTTTTACTTTCATGGACCGTGCATATACATCTATATTTTTATTTTATGTCTTGCTGGAGACATTTTTATGCCAACCTGGAAAGTTTCAAAAAAGAAAAAAAAGGTTTATGAAACATATTCCAAAAATAAATTGTAATCTTTTTTTTTTCGTACCCCTAAAAATAGCGCTGGGAGAAGTTTGGGTTGATAGAGTGTGGGTATTAACCCAGCATTGAGACTAATTTGACGAGCGATAGCTAAAAATTTTTTTAAATTTTTTAATTTTTAACTTAAATATTCGTTTTATCACTCAAAATGAGGTAATTTAAAATAATGTGTATGAAATTTAAGAACTACTTAAAGTAAGTTTTTTTAAAGAGAAGATGAAATAAAGATTTTTGCCCATGCATGCATTAAACCTACCCTTTTCTTGATTTAATCAATTCGGATACAAATCGATATTCGTCATTTTTCGGAAAGAATGTTTTCCACAGAACCGAAACCACCACAATTGTTCAAAGATTAACTAGTTATTGAATTCATAAAACATGGTATATTTTTTTCTTCTAATGCAACTCGAAAACACTTAGACAGTTGTCTTTGATGTTTTAAGGCAGGAGTCTCCTAACTACGAATTGCCGGAAGATTCTATCCGGCAAAAATGGATAGGTGCGTTTAATTTGCCATTCGAGACAAATTAAAAGAAGGTATATTTATACATTATCATTTAAGATTAAATTTTTACTTTGGATTAAATCCATGGCATTTTTCAAAGAAACTGATGATCTTTTTACTTTCACATTGTAGGCGATTTTTATGATTATTGTTGGTGAAGTCAAAACCCAAATTTTCATACAAAATTTTAATAGCCCTTTGCATAAATTCTATGTGAGTTCGACTGATTGAAACAAAATCAGTTTTTTTTAAAATGCATTAAAAACTGCCCTTTCCTTTTTTATTTAATCAACATACAAATCGGATTCCTTTTGGAAAGAATGTTACATCCCAGAACTCAAACCAGCTCTTCCTTTGCTTCATCTGATTTGAAAAACACGAAGTGCAATTCTTTTTCTTGAAGGAAGAAACACGCCAGAGAAATCTCGCAAAACAATTTCAGTTATTTTTCGAACACCTGCGCACACACTAAGAAAAACTTTAAAAAAGAAAAAAAAAAGAAAAGAAAGCACCTCTCATCCCAATATTTTCTTCAACCCCAAGAGAAGATAAGTTTTTGAAAAAGGTTAGAAAAAAGAAATGGCTGTTTCTCTTTGACGTACGCCTGAGCGCTCTTTTTCAACGTGTACTAAATATGTCCTTCCTGTAGCACTGGAGGATGCTCTCTTTGGAAAAGAACCTTCCTTGCTTCAGGGTTTTCGATAGTGTGCATCTTGTAGGAAGGTACTCTGTGACAAGTGAGGAAAAGAGCATTTCAAATCAGATGTCAAATTCTTTTTACGATTTTTTACTTCATGGACGTGAGTATACTACTATTTTTATTTTATGTCTTGCTGGAGACATTTTTATGTCAACCTGGAAAGTTTCTTAAAAAAGAAAAAAAGTGTTTATGAAACATATTCCAAAAATAAATACATCCATGGCACTGCCCCGACTCGATTTTTTTACCCCTAAAAATTGCCGTTGGGAGAAGTTTGTGAGGTTATAGATATATAGATATTGAACCCAGATTGAGACTCAATTTGACGAGCGATAGCTAAAACTGTATCTTAGTTTTTAACTTAACATTCGTTTTATCATTCAAAATGGATAAATTTCAGAAACAACATTTTAGATGAACTATTTTGTAAGTTTATTTCATTTCTTTCAAAACCAATTTCAGCACCCATGGACTTAAAAAAGCATTAGGAAAGCATTAAAAACTGCCGTTTTTTTAGATTTAATTCAGATACAAATCGGATTCACCATTTAAAATGGTTTCCGAATTCACACTACTATAATGATCTTCATGGCAATCATGGACTGAAGGTCTTTATACCGAAACCTGTTTTATAACCATGACCGCCGTTTTTATAAAGCTAGCAATCGGCCATTCAGGCCTTTCCAGATTTATTTAACTGAAGTAAAAACCGGATATTTTCACTAAATGGTTTTCTAAAACCTCAATAATTCATCCCAACATTCATAAATTTTCATTTCTTATGGAAACAAATCAGTTTTATAAAAGTATTTTACAAACGCATTAAAAACTGCTCTTTTCCTTGCTTTATTTAATCCGGATACAAAGCGGATTCGCTTTTGGAAAGAATGTTACATCCACAGAACCCAAACCAGCTCTTCCTTTGGCTCTGATTTGAAAAACACGAAGAAGCAATTCTTTCTTGAAGGAAGAAACACGCCAGAGAATCTCGCAAAACAATTTTAGTTATTTTTCGAACACCTGCGCACACCGAAGAAAAAAAAAAAAGAAAAAAAAGAAAGCACCTCTCATCCCAATATTTTCTTCAACCCCAAGAGAAGATAAGTTACTGAAAAAGGTATCGAAGACGAAGAAATGGCCGTTTCTCTTTGACGTACGTCTGAGCGCTCTTTTTCAACGTGCACTAAATATGTCCTTCCTGTAGCACTGGAGGATGCTCTCTTGCAAAGAGTAGAAATAAAAAAAGGAACCTTCCTTGCTTCAGGGTTTTCGATATATTGCATCTTGTAGGGAAGGTAGTCTGTGACATGTGAGGAAAAGAGCTAGCATTTCAAATCAGATGTCAAGTTCTTTTTTTTTTTTTTTTTTTTTTTTACTTTCATGGACCGTGCGTATACATCTATATTTTTATTTTATGTCTTGCTGGAGACATTTTTATGCCAACCTGGAAAGTTTCAAAAGTTAAAAAAAAAAAAAAAAACGGTTTATGAAACATATATTTCAAAAATAAATTGTAATCTTTTTTTTTTTAACCCCTAAAAATAGCGCTGGGAGAAGTTTAGGTGGGACTTGATAGAGTGTATGAGATTTTGACTAACTCCAGCATTGAGACTCAATTTGACGAGCGATAGCTAAAAAAAAAATGTTTTTTTTTTTTTATTTTTTTTGACACTAGTCGTATCGTTCAAAATGAGATAATTTAAAGTGGTGTGTTTGAAATTTAAGATTTACTTAAAGTAAGCTTAGCTCCTTTCTTTCAAAAAAGCCTTTCAGCACCTATAGACTTTAGAAAAGCATTAAAAACTGCCGTTTTCTTGCTTTAATTAATTCAGATATAAATCGGATTCGCCATTCCTAAAATGGTTCAAATTCGGCTCAACCTTAATGATCTTCTTCATCAACCATGGATGATGGATCATTTTATCATGTGATCCAAATATTGTATAAACATCAATGTACTAATAATGTTTAACAAATAAAAGCGCACGCTTACATTAAAGCTAAATTGTAGCTAAAAATGTTCTTTAATTTTTAATTTAATGTGAATTGCATTAATTCAAAATGAGATAATTTAAAATAATGTGTTTGAAATTCAAGATCTACTTAAAGTAATCTACTTAGATTTTTTTTTTTTAAAAAAAAAAAAAAAACTTTCAGCACCCATGAATTTTTAGTTTGATTCAGTCGAGACAATATATCGTCATCTGTTGATTCCTAGATCCTTTAAATATTTTTAGCTGACTCAATCCTTCTGCTGGGTGATCTTTCTCTTCTTCAGGTCGACTTCAATTGTTGAAAAAGTAATGTTTTTAGTTATACCTGAAAATGTGTCCCAGCCATCTAATACGGCTTGCTTTTATAACTTTTATAATATCAGGTTCTTTGAATGTATTCTAAATTTCATGGTTATATTGTATTCTGTTGACATCGTTTTTACCTAACAGCACCAAAAAATTTTGGAGTTTTTTCTTTCAAAGACCAACAACCTGCTTTTTCAGATTTATTTAACGGCCAACACTCGCTGCCATTCAAAATTATTGGTCTGAATTATACTCTTCAATCAGATGAATCTCCTTTGGGTGCTGACCCCTTCGAAACTATTGGATAAGCCTTGAATGATTCATAAGGCATTGTCTTTTGCTTTGAACATTATAATAAAGGATTCAATGATTCTTCATAGATAGTTAGAAATTAAATCAGTCATATCATTTGCTATAATTTTTGCATCAAATAAACGGGCAGACAAAGTTGCGTTGCAACGTATATTAAAAACCAAACATTTCAATCTACGAACATTAAACAGACAAACTTGCGTTTATTTCAACCTACTTAACATATTTCAAAAAATATTAAACACCCTTATTTCAACAATTAAACACCCTATTTCATATTAAACAACCTTATTTCAATCTTCAACCTACTTAATATTAAACCTACAACGACAATATTATGTTTCCCTTAAACAACCTATTTCAACCTACTTAATATCAAACAACCTTAATAAACAAACCTTAAACAACCAAAAACCTACCATATTAAACAACAACCTTATTTTCAAAAACACAACTTTCAACCTACTTAAACAACCTTATTTCAACCTACTTAATATTAAACAACCAAAAACCTACCATATTAAACAGGTTTACAACCAACAACCTACCATATTAATTTACTGCTTAATATGAACCCTATTAACAGGTTTAACTACTTAATAGTAATTAAATGACAAATTTAAAGTAATCTTTCTTACCGTCAAGCAAGACATAAGAGGTTGCTCAAATGCTTTCTGGAAAGCTCTGCAATCCCCACACCACTCCAGCAGTTCTCGAGCAGCGTGTTGAAACCCATGGGAAGTGTTCAAGGCCTGAAATGATAAACCGATTATGATGGCTTCAACATTTATAAGTATATACAATAATAAATTATACATTGCATTATTTATATTAATTGATCAAGCATACAACAACAATTGCAAAATTATTATGTTGCTGTTGTTCTAATGCAGTTTGGCAAACTGTCTGTGCAGCCAGCCAGCTAATCTTTATGCCATAAGCAAGGGTTGCATTGCTGTTACTCATTTAGCACATTCAGGGTTCAAGTGAAGCTTGAAGATATCCTACGGACGCGAGCAACATTACCCTCACAACGCTCAACGATCCTATTAGGGCTGGCACTTACGGTTTAAAATGGATTCGAACCGCTAAAAACATCCATGGCACCGCCGGAACTCGAACCCGAAGCCCGCGGCATCGAAAACCCCAGAGCGCTTGTCACTCAGCTATCAGGCCCTGATAATGCATTTAACAAACATTATCACAATCGACATCGAGTCTTTTCGTTTCTGAAAACAGTGACTGCAATAGAAGTTTCGAGCCAGAGCGCTAGCCACCCGGCCTTTCAGATCCCCAATAATAAATTATAAATTACATTATTTATATTAATTGATCATGTATACAACAGCAATTGTGAAATTATTATTTTATCGTACATCGTTGAGCTTCGCGTTGCACTTACGTATTCAAAAACAGCCCACAGATGATGCGTTGCACAGATAAGGGAAGGTCAGTGCATTACCGGAACACTTTCAGATATTACTGTCCCCACATGTGCATCGTATGGGGTGAAAATTCCCACCTTTGCAGTCTGCCAATGGGAAGGATTTTTTCTTCTACTATACATGGCCCATGGTGCGCAACAGCCCCATGGTGGTCCAAGGCTGTCTGCTTAGCTGGCAGATTTCGAGACAGGAAATGTTTTTTTTTTTTTAACTGGATAGAGTTGTCAGCCTTACGGCCAATGTTCAACAATCATATTAGACCTGGGGACCTAAATGGCGTAGTGTCTAGCGATCTGGCGCTCGGTGCCACAGGTTTCGAGTTTGAGTCCCGGAAGTGCCATGAATGTTTCTAGTAATTCGGAATCCACTTTAAGCCGTAGGTCCCGGTCTCATATGACTGCGAGAGCATCACAGAGCCCAGTCATCCACAACATTCCCAAATTGTATAGGGACAACTCAGATCTAGGCAGGTGTGGTAGTAGTAGTAGTAGTAATAATAGTAGTCATATTAGACCTGAACCGATTGTTTAAAGTGTATTGCAAACCTCTACAAACATTCATGGCACAGCCGGGACACGAACCCGAGGAATGTGGCATCGAGGACAAGAGCACTAATCACTCGGCCATAAGGTCTCTGATATGATGCATTTGACACACACTATCACAATCGACACTAAGTCTTTTCTCTTCTGAAAGCATTGACTGCAATATATTCCAGCAACGGATTCAAATCTGAGTATACCTGTTCGCTAACTGTGCATGTAGTCTGGACGTGAAAGTTTTCTTTCTTTCTTTAAACATCAGTGGATCTTATGCTTCTGAATAACTCAACGATGGGAAAAGAGGAAAGGGGACTATCTTCTGGGAGAACTTATATGAGTAACTGCCAACATTTATGGCTTTATGGGAGAAAAACCCCACCAGGCAAGCTGACTATTAATACGAAACGCTTTATTTATGTTGTCAACATTGCCATCGAGTCTACTCGTTTCGATAGCAGTGACTTCAACGCATGCTGCCAGCGGATTCGAACCTCACCATCCATAATGATAGCTGCACACATTGTCACAAGTCGGGTATTGAAAGCATTGAAATCTCTCGTCTCCCATATGAAAATTTAGTGTACATTTCATATGTAGTTGTATGCACTAAAAACCAAACCACTTAATATACAGTTTGACATATGGGTTAAAACATTATAATCACAGTTAAAATGCAGCTTAGTAACTTCAGTTAAAAAAATGCTTTTTACAAGAAAAGAATTGCATCTATTTCATAACAGTTACTAAAATTAATTTTTGGAAGAAATTCAATTTCGTTTTCAAATTAATAAAAGCGGTTTCCATAAAATAAATAAATTTTATTGACAAATTATTTCTTTTGAATGACATTTTAAGTACTTCAAATAAGTGTATTTATGCTTTTTTAAATTAAAAATACTTTATTATACCCTCTTCAACAGATTTTTATTTAACTTCCTCTATTTCCGAAACATGAAAGGCTGTAAATTATTTAGATAAGAGAAGTAGTTTCATTATTATCTGCGTCTGTAAAAATAGGATTTAATACCCAAATAAAAACATTATGTAACTAATCCAGTCTTCTAGTTTTTAAACTGTAGCGAGCAAATCCCGAGGGAGCGTATAAAAATTAAATCACATTTTAATATATGAAAAACTTACAATAATATAGAAATACTTTTTGACGGGCATACTATTTCATTGTTTTGAATTTCAAAATTACTAATAATTTGATTAATAAAGAATCTCCACTTTTAAGTTTAAAAATATAAAAAAAATAATATCCTTTTTTTTTTTACAATAACAAATTTATGAGGAAATGATTTTTTTCCCTTCTTTTTTGGTTTCTTTCAAATAATAAGTTAAAAAACAAATTTTTTAAAAATCTACTATAACATTCTAATCATACAAATTTCTTAAAAATATACTATTCAATTCAATCCCGATTGGCATCCTTAAAATTTTTGCACTATTATTTTTGCAATAAAAAATAAATATTTCTGAGTTATCGTTATTTCTATAAATTTAATAATTGTAAATATAAATACATTAATTTTTAAATACTTCAGTTATTAGTTTAAAAAAAACATTGCAATTCATATATAGCTAAGAAACTGGATAAACCCTCAAATATACTATACATATGTTCACATCCCCAAATATACTATACATATGTTTACATCCTCAAATATACTATATATATGTTACTATGATACATAGAGTGAAAAAATTGGAGAAGTAAATCAAATTGGGGTATGAAGATTAGAATTTTGAGTATATTTAAATTGAACGGATTAAATTAAAATCTAAATCTGCTTAAAATTTTTATTTTACTATAGGCAAACATATATTTTAATAGAACTGAAACGAAAATTCTGCCGTGGTTACGAGTACTTTATAAATGACACAATTATATCAATATTCAATAACCATAACAAATTCATAAAATAGAAGTTGGTTTCATACTTACACTAGCACCATTCAAGTTCAATAGCCTAAGGAATATTTGAACCCCAACAAAAATTTCTAATGCTATCACGATTTTTTTTATTAACTAATCTGCACTTGAACATTTCTCGATATTCAGGTTTATTCCATACTACTCGTAATTTGAATTTAGCAGTAAATGGTGTTTCTTTCTATGTGCTTTTGATGACGTCATTTAAATGAATTTTATCCAAACGTATAAAATTATGAGTTTTTCTTGGTTTTCGAAAATATTCATAATTTTTTTACCTAGATCTGCGGCTGAGATTAGAATGAATTACATTCTTTTAGTCTTACGCTAAACATCCCTTTTGACTCTGCTGCTGGTAGACGGGCGGTGCATCTTTGATTCTAAGTATATCAATTGGCAGGAATTTATAGTAACCTTAGTAAATCATTTAAAGGGTTTTAAGTTCTAATATACAGAAATTTCTTTATGTTTTACAAATCTGAACCTTTTTAAAATATTTGTTGACTTTACATTTTGGGAGAAATCACGGATTTCATACCTGGACAAAGTCATAATTACATATGATTAAAATATTTAAAAAAAATATGGAAGAGAAAAATATACAGAAATTAAAAAAATGTTTTGTTGTGAGGAACTTACAGATCATACGAACTAATGAGCATGACATAAAAATTAAACATGTTTTAATGATGACGTCAAACGTTTTTAATTAAATTATTTCTGAAAAATAACTCGATTTTGGGATAATTGGGAAAATAATTGGGATAATAAAAAATAAGAGTCCAGTATTATAATGAGGGGGATTTTTCTCAGAACTTTATGATAACTAGCCAATAATGTATATGCAATGACACCCATGATAAGTAATATCATTTCATACTAGATATATATTCATGTTACGTAATATATATAAATTTATGATACGCAATATATATATAAATTCATGATATGTAACATATATGCAAATTCACGATACGTAATATATATGATACGTAAATTCATGATACGTAATATCATTTCAGATTTAATATTAGAAATATCCTGAAATCAGCTGATAGCAATTTCTGATGCGTCGTTTATTAACTAACAAACAGCTGCACTTTTAAGATTATTTTAAGGAGAAAGAACCCCTCAATAAATATATTATTATTTATTTATAATTTATCTTTTGCAGATAAAAATGTCAGATTTAATACTAAGAGTTATCTTTGTTTTGACTAGACCAAGCAATAATATTTAAAATCTGTTCTATAGTCTTATAAGCACGTTATGTGTTAAATCCTCAACATAAAATGAATACAAGTATTATAAAAATTTTATTAGATGACGCATAAATTCATAAATTCAGGATTCAAAGGAAGTTGCTATATAATATGATGCCATATATACAATACATATCTTACTTCAAAGGGAATGACTAAAAACTGTTTTTACTTACAATGTGTTGTACATAAAGCAAAATAAGTTCATATTTAACTAAAAATTTTATAAATGTTCTGATTTTTTGCAAATAACAGCAAAAAAACATTTTTAAAGAAAGTATGACATATCTGATAACTCATTAAAAAATATTTTACAAAAAAAAAACTCAATTTTCTAGAAGATGTATAAATCTGTGACCTACGAATAAGATACTCAAATAAAACATTTGCATCAAATTGTATGCTATATATTATACAAAACAGTTTATACAATATTATATTTTAGAAAATTTAAACTTTATTGGGAGTCTCGAAAGATATGAAATTCATTTTAACGATAAACTATAACTACTCATATTCAGTTCAAAGGATTTTTGAAAAATTTCGCTTGGTACAAAATTCTAAAATATTATTGAAAGTTATACTGAATGTGACAAATATATTTCAATACAAATGGTTAATTTAATATAATTGCTCTGAAGCTGAAAAATAAACATTTGCTAATTGATTTAATTAATTCATCATTGTTAAATATTTTCATATAAAGCAATTCAAGTGTTTATAGAACCCAAAAAATAAAATAATCTGAAAAACCATAAATCTGGGACAGTTTTCAATATTATTGATTCTGTTATATCTAATCAGTATACTTTTTTCTTTTCTAATATAAATATTATTTTTCTTTTCTATTATATTATATTATATATAATTTCAGGAGAATTCAATATTATCAAACTTTCTAGGTAAATCGGAATAACTAAAATTAATTTCGTATGAATCACATTAGGGCAATTTCGCGTGAATCACACTGGGACAGTTTCGAGTGAATTCGCATTATGTTTTCTTAAACTTTGTTTTGTTTCTTAAAAATTAAGACATATAATATATGCTTATATATATATCTACGTATATATGTATATATATATATATATATAAGTTTTCTACATTCCGGAATTCATTCCAAAGAAGAAATCTTAAAACAGATATTAGAATATCATAATTTTTAAGAAACAAAACAAAGTTTAAGAAAATAGTACTGCGAATTCACTCGAAATTGTCCTAGTGTAATTCACACGAGTTTGACCTAGTGTGATTCACGAGTTTCACCTAGTGTGATTCACGTAAAATTGCCCTAGTGTGATTCACACGAAATTGCACCTAGTGTGATTCACGTAAAATTGCCCTAGTGTGATTCACAGAAATTACCCTAATTTTAGTTATTCCGATTTACCTAGAGAGTTTGATAATATTGAATTCTCCGCAAATTACAATATATTTGTCTATTATCTAAGAACTTAATTTAGCTAGATACAATTCTATCGTTCAAAAATGTTTGGCCTTATAAATAACAGAAGTATTTATATGGCGAAACTAATCCTTTAGAAGGCCCATAAATCTGTGGACCGGTACCAATGGAGAATATCTTGTAGTACCAGTAGATGCTCCAGGGACCCAACTCTAAGAGAACAAAACCATCAACAACTCTTTTCTATTTAATTAAGCACCCAGGGCCGGACTGCAATTTATCCTCCCAGCCATGCTATCCCATTTGGCGACGGGATAAAATATTTCCGGCCAACGCTGGTGCTGGACATTGAAGACTAATGCGAAATCTCCATTGCAGACGAGATCTAGGAAATGGTCACTGGCGACGGCTTGGCGGTGGGAAGAAAGAATAACATATTGTTTGTGGAGATATTGTCGCGACTCCAGGAGATGATGCCCCTGCCATGCTTTTATTTTTGGAAGGAGGGAAAGACTCCTAGTTAAATCTAGTGGACGAGCCATTTGGCGCTATATAAAAAAAAAGGGATGCCACTGAAAATGGACAACATAATACCGAATTTACCGTGACGGATGGTCACTTCGTAGGAATAAAGATGATCAGGGATGGGTTGGTTCTTATCGAATTAAATGAATATTTTTTCATTTATCGGTGGATCTCATCATGGTGAGAGGAGATATATTTGGGTCTCAATGGAAGATGAAAGTGGATTCTGACAAGAATTGGGTCTGGATTTCTATGGGATGGATGATGAGGTCATTAAATAAGGTTTAGAGAGGTTTAATTTCGTGGAAAAAGGAAATATGAGTTAGGAAGAATTGAATAGAGCCTTATTTTTGTGATTAATTGCTTTTTTGTTAGCTTGCGTTTTATGAAGCAAGAGGAACTTTGAACCATCATTGAACCATGTTCCATCATTGAACCATCTTTGAAAAATGAATTTGTATGTGTTCTTATTCAGATTTATTATATAAGCTATTACTAACTTAATAGTACTCTTTTTAAGTACTTCGCAGTGAATACAGATGACTATATTCAATTTCAATATGAATTGATTCAATAGTTGAAGAAAATCAGTTTTTATTTACTGACATTCATTAAGTTCCTCCTAATAGAAATGTCAGATTCATATCTCATACGTTGATCCAAGTTCATTAGTCTGTCGTCAAGAAAAAAATAACCGACTCATATCTCAAATGCAGTAGCCAATGACTTGAATTCATTTGAGGGCATTCATGATAGAAATGTCCAACTCATATACCAGGTGCAGCATGGTGGATCTGAATTCATCAGTTAGCCGTGATAATAGAAATATAAGATTCGTATCTCAAGTATATCATACGTTGATCCCAGTTCATTAATTGATCGTCAACAAAAAAATGGCTGATTATATCCCAGGCACAACAGTTGTCTGTTGTGCCTGGGATATGAATCAGCCATTCATATCATTAGACATTAACTCAGCAAGGGGCCTGAAGAGTCAAGGTTTAGTTTGTTGCTCTACGGTCATCTTGTGTACACGAGGGCAAAAACAGACATGGACCTACAGTTTAACATGAATTCGGAACCACTCACAAACATCCCTGCCACAGTCGGGAATTCGAACCTGAAGCTTGTGGTACCAATGTCCCGAGCGCTAGCCAATTGGTTATCAGGCCGCCTGAATGGCCGATCGTTTAGAGTAAGTTCTGGTCTCATATGACTGTAGAGTGTCAAGGAGTCAAATCAGACTTCTACGTACGGATTCTCTAATACTACAAAAGCGACCCCTCCCCTTTCCCATCAACCATGAGTTCATACTGGTTCGTGGGCTTTGTCTAGATGATTACCGAGTGAGATAAATAAACCGCGATTAGATGGCCAGTTCTGTAGCCCTCTAGTCTTTGGTACCACGGGATTCAGTTTCGTATCTTGGCGGTAGAATGGATGTTTTTTAGTGGTTCGGAATCCAAGTTAAACTGTAGGTCCTGGTCTAATTAGCCTAAAATGTGTACAAAATGACAGTACAGCGAAAAACCAAACCAAACCAATCCTACACGCCATCTGCGCATATTACGCATATTATCATTGGACCACAAGTCAAGAAATTTTTATAGAGTAAAAAACTTTTATAAAATAAATGCTATTGATATAAGTTTGAAATAATTTAAACTTCAATTAAAACATTGCTTGTTATCTAACAGAGAAACCCTTCGAAAGAATCTAATCAACTATTTTGAACTTTTCCTTTACCAAAAAGTTTTGTTTAAATAGCGATTCTAAAACGGCCCGGGGCGGGCATTAAACTATTTTCATTACTTCCCCCCAGAAAAACAGTGCAATTAAACGTAATTGATTATAAGCCGGAAGAATCTGGAGACATAAATTTTCGAATCCAGTTTGTCTTCGCCTCTGAGTGTGCTTTTCTTTCGCTCGCCGAGTTGCTTTTTCAGTGCATTCCGTCCCAAACAAAAGACTTTTGGGCGATAAAGACTTTAATCTGCCCAATTGAAACCAGGAGTCATCAGGGTGTTTCGGGGATTCTGGAAAAGGATAGATAGATAACCTACTGTGATTCGAATCGCAATTACGATCATTTAATCAAAGATCCGTGTTTTCTCCCGGAAGGAAAAAAACATTTTCGGGATAGAAGGCTCGCTTCGATTTCCGGAAAACAAATGACCTGGTGGAAAAGCAGATCATGAAGCTGCAAATTAATGCGCCGCAATTAATCGTCCGAATGGGGGCGGGGAAGGGACTAGTTCTAGGGATGGAAAAGGAGGGGGAGGATAAGTAAAAAAAAAAAAGCAAGAGGCACTGTCGAAATGTGCTTTATCTGAAATGGACTTTCTGTCGCTATCTTCTGCGGGTTTCCGAGTGGTTTAATGGAAAAATAGGAAATAACAACAATTTAGGTTTCTTTTGTTCTTTTTTCTTTCTCTTTTGTCATTCGTTTCTTTTTTTTTTTTCTTCCTTTTATTTTGTTACCTTAAGAAATTCAATACTAAATTTAATGCCGAATCCGTGAGGCATGGAATTCAATCCAGTTTTATATAAGTCTTTCTATTTGAAATTATATGTTTTTAAAATTGAATATATTTTATAAATGGGTTTACCGCTGTTAATGCAGGGGAAGCATGTAGTATAGTCGTATGGGAGAAAAAAAAACAGATAACTCCCTTTAGACAACTTGACTGTTGATACAAACACGTTTGCACAACTGGCGCAATCAATATGGAGTTTTTCATTTTTGCAAAACGCGTCGTCATATCGTTGTAACCTTCGTCCTGAACGCTAGAGCAACCTTATGGCTACTTGGCTAGCGCTCTGGCAATTGGTAGCACCGGCTTCAGGTTTAACTTTTGTCAGTGGTATGGTTCGGCTGTTCAATTTCTGGCTGTGTGTTAATGGTTCGGAATCCACGTTAAACTGTAAGTCCCGGTCTAATTATCCTAGAATGTCGACAAAAGGACAGTAGAACGACAAACCAAACCAATCCGGCAAGCTATATGCACTTATTATCAATAGACCACAAGTCGAACTTTATTGAGTTAAAAAACTTTTATAAAAATAAAGGCTTCCGATGTAAGTTTTGAAATAATTTAAACTTCAAATAAAACATTGCTTGCTATTTAACAGAAACCACGTCGAAAAGAAACCTAATCAAATATTTTGAACTTTTCTATTACCAAATATTTTTATTTAAATAGCGATTGGAAAACGGCCCTGCGGCGCCAGTTAAACTATTTTCATTACTTCCCCCTAGAAAAACTGCAATTAAACGTAATTGATTGTAAGCCAGAAGAATCTGGAGACATAAATTTTTCGAATCCAGTCTGTCTTCGCCTGTGTGTGCTTTTCTTTCACTCTCCCAGTTGCTTTTTCAGTGCATTCCATCCCAAACAAAAGACTTTTGGGAGATGAAGACTTTAATCTGCCAATTGGAACCAGGAGTCGTCAGGGTGTTTTCGGGAATCATGGAAAAGGAGGGGGTGGGGGGTGTGGATAGATAGATAACCTACTGTGATTCGAATCGCAATTACGATCATTTAATCAAAGATCCGTGTTTTCTTCCGGAAGAAAAAAAACATTTTCGGGATAGAAGGCTCGCTTCGATTCCCGGAAAACAAATGACCTGGTGGAAAAGCAGATCATGAAACTGTAAATTAATGCACCGCAATCAATCGTCCGGAGGGGGTCAGGAACTGGTTCTAGGGATGGAAAGGGGGGGTAGTAAACAAAAGCAGCAGAAGGCACTGTCGAAATGTGCTTTATCTGAAATGAACTTCCTGTCGCTATCTTCTGCAGGGTTCCGAGTGGTTTAATGGAAAAATAGGAAAGAACAAACTTTTTTGTTCTTTTTCTTTTTCTTTCGTCATTCCTTTCTTTTTTTTTTATTCCCTTTATTTTGTTACCTTAAGAAAAACAGTAAATTTAATGCCGAGTTCGTTAGGCGAAGAGTTCAATCCAGTTTTGTTCTAAACGTGTTCTATTTGGGATTATATGTTTTTTGAAATTGAATATGTTTTATAAATGGGTATAGCTACTGTCAATGCAGAGGAAGCGTGTAGTAAATGAGTAGACCAGAAAGTCCATCCACTGAGTTGGATGAGAAGAAAAGGGGAAGCAACAGAAAAGTGGAATGGATGAAGCGAATATATTACTTTTCTTTTCAATTTTTCTTTTTCCGTGGGGATTTCTATTACATTCTGGTAGAATAATAAATATTGCAGATATTGTATGTAGCACCCGACGGCCGAGTGTATGGTGCTCGGTGTCACAGGTTTCGAGTTCGAGTCCTGGCAGTGCCAGGGATTATTGTAGTGACTCGGAATCCACTTTAAGCCGTTGGTGTCGGTCTCATATGACTGTAGAAACAAGAGAATTTTTATTTTTTACAGGGTAGGGTTGTCAGTCTGGCCCAACAGTCATATTAGATCGGGACCTAGTTTAAAGGGAATTCAAACCACTACAAACATCCATAACAACACCGGTATTCGATCTCGAAACCTGTGGCCCCGAGCGCTAATTACTCAAGCCTAAGCCCATTGTTTTTATAATATAATTAAAATAGCTACTGGTATGTTCAAGTTAATTCCTACAGGTACGTTGCATAAATTTATTATTAATGCAAAAAGTATAGATACAAAAATACTAGTAAATAAATACTATGTATCTTCTTCTTTTACTTCTTCATTGGCGCAACAGCCCCATGGTGGGCCAAGGCCCTCTGCCTACTGGCAAATTTCGAGACATCAGAAGTTTTCTTTCTGGATGGGTTGCCAGCCCTATGCCCAACGATGTACAGTCATATGAGAAAAAAAGTTAAAGTGGATTCTGAACCACTACAAACATCCACGGTATTGCTGAGACCCCAAACCGAAATCTGTGGCACCGAGTGCCACTCGGCCATCAGCCCCTACATACAATACCTACCATATATATTATTCCAACACAATTTAAATTAAATTTCTAGACAAAAGGAAAGCGTTACATCCGCCACTTCCACTTTTCTTTTGAAACCCAGCGGATGGACTTTCTGATCTACTGATTTATTACACGCTTCCCTTGCATTAATTGTGGCTATACCCATTCATAAAACATATTCAATTTTAAAAACATATAATCCCTAAAAGAAAAAAGATTTATACAAAATCTTTTTTTCTTTAATTTTTCGCCACACGTACTCGACATTAAATTTGCTATTATTCCTTAATGTAACAAAACAAAAGAAAGGAAGAAAAAAAAAAAAAAAAAGAAAGGAATGGCGAAACAGAAAGAAAAAGAAAAAAAAAACCTTAAAGGGTTGTTCTTTCCTATTTTTCCATTAAACCACTCGGAACCCCGCGATAGATGGCGACAGAAAGTCCATTTCAGATAAAGCACATTTCGACAGTGCCTTTGCAGCTTTTGTTTTATTTACTCCTCCCCCTTTCCACCCCTAGAAGTTCAGTATCTGCTCCCCCCAGGTCCCCCAATCCAGACGATTAATTGCGGCGCATTAATTTGCAGCTTCATGATCTGCTTTTCCACCAGGTCATTTGTTTTCCGGGAATCGAAGCGAGCCTTCTATCCCGAAAATGTTTTTTCTTTCCGGGAGAAAACACGGATCTTTGATTAAATGATCGTAATTGCGATTCGAATCACAGTAGGTTATCCATCAATCCACAACCCCACCCCCTTTTCCAGGATACAACAACACCCTGACGACTCCTGGTTTCAATTGGCAGATTAAAGTCTTCATCGCCCAAAAAGTCTTTTGTTCGGGATCGAATGCACTGAAAAAGCAACTCGGCGAGCGAAAGAAAAGCACGCAGAGGCGAAGACAAACCAGATTCGAAAATTTATGTGTTGAAATTCTTCTGGCTTACAATCAATTACGTTTAATTGCACTGTTTTTCTGGGGGGTGAGTAATGAAAATAGTTTAACTGCAGCCGCGGGGCCGTTTTTTCAATCGCTATTTAAATAAAAATATTTGGTAATGGAAAAGTTCAAAATATTTGATTAGGTTTCTTTCGAAGTGGTTTCTGTTAGATAACAAATAATGTTTTAATTGAAGTTTGAAGTCCAATGATGATATGCGCAGATATCGTGCAGGATTGGTTTGTCGGTTTACTGTCATTTTGTGCATATTTTAGGTTAATTAGACCGGGACCTAAAGTTTAAAATGGATTACGAACCACTAAAAAAAACCCATGATACCACCAGGGTACGAATCTGGAGCCTATATTACCAAATGGCAGAGCGCTAGCTCAATTTCCATCAGACCGCCAGCTTGCAGGAAGACGCAATTTAGAATTCTATAAAGGCCAATGATAATGAGATAGCGTGAGGATTGGTTTGGTTTGTCGCTCTACGGTCATTTTGCGCACATTTTTGGCTAATTATACAGGGGCCAACAGTTTCCATGTATTCCGAACCACTAACAAACATCCATGATACCAGCAGGATATCAACCTGAAGCCTGCGTTACCAACTGCCAGAGCGTTAGCAAACTGGCCATCAGGCTGGTCTAGCATATAATCTAACATATAATTTCAAATTGAACAAGATTCATTCAAAACTGGAATGAATTCATTGTCTCATAGACTCGGCATTAAATTTACTATTATTTCTTAAAGTAACAAAATAAAAAAGGGGGAATAAAAAAAAATAAATAAAAAAGAAAAGAAAAAGGAAAAGAATAAAAAAAACATAAAGAGTTGTTCTTTCCTATTTTTCCATTAAAGCACTCGGAACCCCACAGAAGATAGCGACAGAAAGTCCATTTCAGATAAAGCACATTTCGACAGTGCCTTCTGCTGCTTTTGTTTTACTTACCCCCCCCTTACCCACCCCCTTTTCCACCCCTGGAACCAGTTCCTGTCCCCCCCCATCCGGACGATTAATTGCGGCGCATTAATTTGCAGCTTCATGATCTGCTTTTCCACCAGGTCATTTGTTTTCCGGGAATCGAAGCAAGCCTTCTATCCCGAAAATGTTTTTTTCTTTCAATAGAAAACACGGATCTTTGATTAAATGATCGTAATTGCGATTCGAATCACAGTAGGTTATCCGTCTATCCACCCCCCTCCCTTTTCCAGGATTGCCGAACACCCTGAAGACTCCTGGTTTCAATTGGCAGATTAAAGTCTTTATCGCCCAAAAGACTTTTTGTTCGGGATCGAATGCGTTGAAAAAGCAACTGGGCGAATGAAAGAAAATCACAGGCGAAGACAGACTGGATTCGAAAATTTATGTCTTCAGATTCTTCCGGCTTACAATCAATTACGTTTAATTGGACCGTTTTTCTGTTGGGAAGTAATGAAAATAGTTTAACTGGCGCCGCAGGACCGTTTTCCAATCTCTATTTCAATAAAAATATTTCGTGATGGAAAAGTTCGTAATATTTGATTAGGTTTCTTTCGAAGTAGTTTCTCTGTTAGATAACAATGTTTTAATTGAAGTTTAAATTATTTCAAAGCTTATATCAAAAGCATTTATTTTCAATAAAGTTTTAACTCTGTAATGTTTTTGACTTGTGGTCTGATGGTAATATGTACAGATAGCGTTCAGGATTGGTTTGGTTTGTTAATCTACGGTGATTTTATCCACATTTTAGGCTAATTAGACCGAGATCTACAGTTTAACGTGGATTCCGAACCAATAACAAATATCCGTGATTCCGCTAGGATACTAACCTGAAGCCTGTGGAACAAATTGCCAGAGCGCTAGTCAACTGGCCATCAGGCTTCTCTAGAGTACAGGATGAGGGTTATAATTCTATGACGACGTTTTTTGCAAAAATAAAACGACTCAATATTGATTATAGTATCCATTCAATTATACTACAGGCTTCCCCTGCATTAACAGCACCTATACCAGCTTATAAAACATATTCAGTTTCAAAAACATATAAATCCAAATAAAACAAGATTTATATAAAACTGGATGGAATTCCTCGCCTCACGTACATGGCATTAAATTTATTATTATTTCTTAAGATAACAAAATAAAAGGAAGAAAAAAAAAAAGAACCACTACTACTACCACAACTACCACATCACGAAGTTTAGAACTGAATTGTCACTTTACAGTTTGTAAATGATGTTGTAGAGAAGTAGTCTGATTGGGCTCTGTGACGCGACAGGGTCATGAAACCAGGACCTGTTGTTTAAAGTGGATTTTGAACCACTACAAACTTTCATGGTACCGACGGAATTCGAACCCGAAAACCTGTGGCACCAAGCGGCAATATTTGCAATATCTATTATTTCACCAAATTTAAATGAAGTCCTCAGTGAAAATGAAAGTAATAGATTCGTCTCTTCCACTTTTCTTTGGAACCCAATGGATGGACTTTCTGGTCTATTGATTTACTTCACATTTCCCCTGCATTAACAATGGCTACGCCCATTCATAAAACATATTCAATTTTAAAAATATATAATCCCAAATAGAACAAGTGTAGAACAAATCTGAATTGAATTCCTTGCCTCACGGACTTAAATTTGCTATTATTTCTTAATGTAACAAGATAAAAGGATGAAGAAAAAAAAAAAGAAAGGAATGACGAAACACAAAGAAAAAGAAAAGATAAAAAAAAGCATAAAGAGTTGTTCTTTCCTATTTTTCCATTAAACCACTCGGAAAACCCCAGAAGATAGCGACAGAAAGTCCATTTCAGATAAAGCACATTTCGACAGTGCCTTCTGCTGCTTTTGTTTTATTTACCCACCCCCTTTCCACCCCTAGAACCAGTTCCCCCCCCTGACCCCCATCCGGACGATTAATTGCGGTGCATTAATTTGCAGCTTCATGATCTGCTTTTCCACCAAGGTCATTTGTTTTCCGGGAATCGAAGCGAGTCTTCTATCCCGAAAATGTTTTTTCCCTTCCGGGAGAAAACACGCATCTTTGATTAAATGATCGTAATTGCGATTCGAATCACAGTAGGTTATTTATCTATCCTGACGACTCCTGGTTTCAATTGGCAGATTAAAGTCTCTATCGTCCAAAAGTCTTTTGTTTGGGACGGAATGCACTGAAAAGCAACTCGGCGAGTGAAAGAAAAGCACACAGAGGCGAAGACAAACTGGATTCGAAAATTTATGTCTCCAAATTCTTCTGGTTTACAATCAATTACGTTTAATTGCACTGTTTTTCTGGGGGAAGTAATGAAAATAGTTTAAAGGCCGCAGGCCGTTTTCCAATCGCTATTTAAATAAAAATATTTGGTAATGGAAAAGTTCAAAATATTTAATTACGTTTCTTTCAATGTTGTTTCTATTAAATAACAAGCAATATTTTAATTGAAGTTTAAACTTTTTTTAAAGCTTATATCAAAGGGATTTATTTTTTTTATAAAAGATTTTTAAATCCGTAAATTTCTCGACTTATGGTACAATGGTAATATGTGCAGATAACGTGTATGATTAGTTTGATTTGCCACTCTACGGTCATTTTGTGCACATTTTCGGGCTAAACAGACTGGGATCTACAGTTTAACGCAGATTCGCGAACCACTCACAAATATCCATGTTACCGCCAGGATACGAACCTGAAGCCTGTCGTACCAAAGGCCAGAGTGCTAGCCAATTGGCCGTTACGCCACCAGCATACACAAAGACGCAGGTTAGAATCCTATAACGACGTGTTTTGCAAGAATGAAAAGACTCAATATTGATTGTGTCAGCTTATGTAAGCGTTTTTGCATCAACCGGGAGTTTTCTCCCGTATGGAAACACAAATGTGTTGCTGCATGCTCCTGAAAATCCTTCCGTAAGGCATCATTACTGCATCGTATTGATGTTCATACAGTAAAATAAGTATTTCCAATGCACAAATGAAAATATTTATCTAGCACCAATACAGAATGATATTATTCTAATAGAGAAAATTAAATAAAGAGACAGAATTATTCATGATTCATTCAAACTTTAAGGGGAAGGCAAAATAGAATACGAATAATTTTTTGTATAGCAATGTTGGATTGAAAATGAAAAGTGTAGGTAGGAAAACGGAAAATGCTGACGGAAAAAATATTTTTTACTAACACCATTGTGTGGAAGTTTTGCAAAGAATGATTTTGTACAAAATGCTGAAACGTCCAATCTTTTACAAGCTATTGGGTCATATGAAGTCCCCTCTTCTAAGAATTTCTTAGTATGTCAAGGTAGAGAGCAAGTCATCGTCCTCCAGTGGATCCCTGGACACTGACATTTTAGGTAATAATCAGGCAGATTTGCTGGCTAAGAAGGGCGCACGGATGGTGCAATGACCAAATATTTGCAACTCATTTCATTCCATGAAACTTCATATCAAAATTCAAGTGAAACTTAGATGGAGGGCATTGCTCACTGCTCATATCCCCTTGAAAGTTTTGGAGGAACATTTTGGAACAAGGCATTTCGGACAAACCTCGTGAAAAAGCTTATTGAGAGCCATGATTGTTTGGTGAGCCATCTGCACTGCATTTGCATTTTTGATAACAGAAATTGCCTGATTTGTGAGAAAGACGAGATCATGGACAGGCATCCTATAACAGGATAACCAACCTTGCGTGGGGACTCCGAGGTAAAGAGGTATAGAGCGCTAGAACTTTGCTAATGAGACATTGACCTTATTCTCTTATGGTTTTCTCTCTTCTAGTGTGCGTTTTAGACTTTTTCTTTTTTTTTTTTTCTTATCTCGTAAGAATTTGTCATTTCCTCTTGCCACTAAGGGAAAAAAAACATTTTTTAACAATGATAAAGCTCTGAAAGTGTCGATGCCATGATTGGCCACATGCTACACGTCCACATGCTTTCAGGTGAGGTTATCTGTTAATGTGGGGTAGTTAGTGATTTGTTAAGGATCTGTTCAAGATAATAATAAGTTCTCTGTTAATGATTTTGAATTCCATGTTCAATGTACCATCCTACCTGTTTTGTGCACCAGGAATATCATTCTGAGCGAAAGTATGTTTATATTATATATATCCATATCCATTGAAAATGGACTTAAAAGTTCTCAATAAAAGACAAAGTTTCTGTTCAGTTACTTGTTTAATCCATTAGTATATTTGTACAAATTTTAAAGTACTGAAGACGCAGCATTTTTTTGTTGTTTTGTTAAATGTAATACGGAACCAAACAAAGAAAATTTTGTTAAGAAAAGACAGAAATGAAAATAAATAAAACAATTTTTGAGGATTCTAAATTAAACAAAATATTTATTTAAATATTAAAATAGAAATAAAAGTCAATTATATATATAAAAAATCTTCCGTTTGATAAGTATTCATTCAATTATGCATATATTGAATGATAGTTATCACAGTGATGTATGTTAATGATAACTATTCCTTCAATTATGCAGAATGCATATATTACTAAATTTTACTCACAATAATATGAATTTAATTTTTATACATAGATCAAATAAAATAAACATTTAAGTTATATTATGCAGCACACAACAAAAAAAAGTTGTCATACTACTGTGTCCAAAAAGTAAGACAAATTTTCAATTTAAAATTCCAGGACTTATGGAATTTCTATTTTTTAGGTTGATGGCACTGTCCTTGACCTCTGTGGGAAAATTTTGACAAATCAAAAATTCATAAAATGTTCGAGTTATGCATGGTTTTGCGAGACGCTAAAACTGATTCCGGCGATTTTGAAATGTCGGAATTAATTGAGCAAAGAACTTGGATTAAATTTTAATTGATGAGAAACGTATAGAATGTTGCAGAAGGTATTCGGTGAGCATTACTATATTGGAAAGAAATGTTTAGAAGTGGTATAAACAGTTCAGAAGGCAGAGAACGCGTTGAAGACGAAGAGCCCTCTGGTCGACCATCCATCTCAACCGACGAAGATCACGTCCAAAAATTAAATGTTTGGTACTTGCAAACCATCGATTTACAATTAACCTTGCGGATGATGTTGGAATTTCAAAAGGATCGATCAATTCCATTCTGGGCCTCAAATTCGTCAAATCTTGATTGGTACTGGAAACACTGAATGCGCCAGCTCACACTCCATTGATTCTTCGTGACTTTTTCCCCAAAATGAAACCTATATCGTTCCACAACCACCATATTTACAGCGTGCGACTTGTGGCTATTCCCTATACTCAAAAGACCACTCGGGGACACCGTCGATTAAAGAGATTCAACGTGAATCACAGCGCGCTTTGAAGGCCATCCTTCCGATGACTTTTTAGCATGCATTGAGGATTGGAAAAAAAGTTGGCAATAAGTGCATTGTGTCCGATTGTGTGATTACTTTGAAGGCGATGAAATAAATTTCAAAGAATAAATAAAGAGTTTTTGAAAAAAAAAAAATAATTAGTCTTACTAGTATATCATACTAATAATAAAATTGTCTAAATATTAAAATTATAGCAATACAAATTTACCCTTCACCCTTGCTTTTCAATATATTTTATGTTATATAACAAATTTTTGTATTAGTCAAAATATTTCTTAACTTTTGAATTTTAAGTCAAATATTTAATAACAAAATTTATTTCCATTTTATGAGATTAAAATATTATCCATATACATTAAATGTAAGTTTTTATTTACATTTATTCTTGTTAAATAAGATATTTTATTTCCTTATCCCTGGTATCTATTACATTGATGAATATTTTTAAGTTATTGTTTTCAAATAAACAAACTTAACTTGAATTTGTATTTTAAACACTTTTTAACAACTACTACAAATACAAATGTGTTTAGAGTTTAAAAATAAAATTTCCCTTATTAATAGACTGACTTTCTACTATTCCACATGCTATCTACATTTTCTACTATTCTACATTCTATCTACTATTTCACATTCTATCTACATTTTTCTACTATTCCAAATTCTATCTACATTCTTTCTGTTTACATTCTATCTAGATTCTTCCTACTGTTCTGCACTCTATCTACATTTTTTCTATTCTACATTCTATCAAATTCTGTCTACTATCTAAATTTTATCTGTTCTGTCTACTATCCAACATTTTATCTCCATTATTTCTGCTATTCTATATATCTACATTATTTCTACTTGAATACATTCTACATTCTCTCTACATTCTTTTTACTATTCTACGTACTATTACATTCTACTACTTTCTACATAGATACATTTTATACATTATTCTACTTTTTTTTTACATTATTCTTCTTCATTAAATTTCCAACTTATTTGAATTATTTTTACTTTAACCACAATCTATCATAATTTACTTTAATCATAATCGTTAGAGTATATCATCACTGATATACTATAAAGTCATTGATAAAATTTTGTATTAGGATAATACGTATTATGACTAAATTTTACATTAAAATTTCATATTTCTTTCTTTCTAAAAATTTTCATTTGATTAAAGCGAACTGATACTCCATAACTCTGAGAAACAGATCAATATTTCCCAAATGAAAAACACACATCATTCAAATGCAAACAGACTGTAACTAACAACACTAATATCACTAAGCGCTTTGCAATATATATATATATACACATTTCATTATTAATCCCATCTTTAATGATATCACTCTTTCGCAATATAAAGATTGCCCCTCAGTGAATTGCAACGTTCTCTACTGCTTTTTTGTTGTTCTACCTTAGAGTTTGCGACAAATCAATACGCACTACGACGGGGGACGCAGCTAACATGAAAGTTTCATTCTCATTTTCACCGGTTAAGTCAAGAATAAGGCTTAGAGAAAGAAAGAAAGAAAGAAAAAAATAAACCAAAGTAATAATAATGAAAAGAAAAAAAAAAAAAGCTCTTTTTGGTTCTCTCTTTCTCTCTCTCTCTCTTGCTACTTCGTTTTTATCTCACCTTTTTTTTATTTTATTTTTGTTTATTTATTATTCTTTTCCGTTCTCTTTCCTTCATTGCTGGAATTTGGAATTCTTTGGCTGCTGATGGCGTTAAGATGTGTTTGGTTTTAGCGAACTTTTTCGCCTCCGTGCTTCTTGTTTGGGGAACAAATTTGTTTGATTTTGTGAGAAATTTGATTATGCTTTCTGTCCAAAACGACTCTCACAGCAGGTTTTCGAAGAGATGCAATGTCGAGACATTTTTTTTTTTTTCAGTTGCCATTTCTTTTTTTTTTTTGGGAACATTTATGTTTTTTTTCCTTTTTTTTGCATTTGTATTTTTTTTTTAACATGGTGTCATATGTTAAGACATATGACATTAGTTTTATACGCAAAAAGGAGGATGAGTTAAATAAATTAAGTGGTTGTTGTATTATTTCTATAAAACATTTAATTCGGACTCCGGTAGAATAACTTTCAAATCGAGTATTATAATAAATAAACAAATTATTGGATACAGGTATCATTGATTTTTGATGAGATTCCACATTAAATTTGATTCATTTTTTGCACATAGTGTGATATGTTAAGACATATGGAATTCTATGGAATAATTTGGAATTCTTTGGCTGCTGATGGCGTTAAGATGTGTTTGGTTTTAGCGAACTTTTTCGCCTCCGTGCTTCTTGTTTGGGGAACAAATTTGTTTGATTTTGTGAGAAATTTGATTATGCTTTCTGTCCAAAACGACTCTCACAGCAGGTTTTCGTAGAGATGCAATGTCGAGACATTTTTTTTTCAGTTGCCATTTCTTTTTTTTTTTTGGAACATTTATGTTTTTTTCCTTTTTTTTTTTGTATTTTTTTAACATGGTGTCATATGTTAAGACATATGACATTAGTTTTTTATACGCAAAGGAGGGTGAGTTAAATAAATTAAGTGGTTGTTGTATTATTTCTATAAAACATTTAATTCGGACTCCGGTAGAATAATTTTTAAATCGGGTGTTATAATAAATAAACAAATTATAGGATACAGGAATCCTTGACTGAATTCTATTTCAAATTATTTTTATGGTAAGTTAAGATATATTATTGTGCCTATAAAGTAAGACCAATTATTTTTTTTTCAAAAACTCTTTATTTATTCTTCCAAATTTATTTCATCGCCTTCAAAGTAATTGCCTCCGGACACAATGCACTTATGCCAAATTTTTTCCAATCCTCAATGCATGCTAAAAGTCATCGTCAGGGATGGCCTTCAAAGCGCGCGGTGATTCACATTGAATCTCTTCAATCGACTAACCCCGGAGTGGTCTTTTGAGTTTAGGGAATAGCCACAAGTCGCACGCTGTAAATATGATGGTTGTGGAACGATATAGGTTTCATTTTGGGCGAAAAAGTCACGAAGAATCAATGCAGTGTGAGCTGGCGCATTCAGTGTTTTCGGTGCCAATCGATTTGACGCGTTTGAAGCCCAAAATGGAATTGACCTATCCTTTAGAAATTCCAACATCACCAGCAAGGTCTCTAATTGTAAATCGACGGTTTGCAAGCACCAAATCCTTAATTGTTTGGACGTGAGCTTCGTCGGTTGAGGTGGATGGTCGACCAGAGGGCTCTTCGTCTTCAACGCGTACTCTGCCTTCTTTGAACTGTTTATAGCACTTCTAAATATTTCTTTTCGAAATAGAAATGCTCACAGAATGGCTTCTGCAACATTCTGTACGTTTCCGCAAACAAAATTGAATGCAAGTTTTTTGCTCAATTAATTGAGACATTTCAAATATCGCCGGAATCAGAATCGCCGGAATATCGTCGTGAAATTTCACGCAGATGTCAAGGACAGTGCCGGAAACCTAGAAAGAAAAAAAATTGAAATTCCATAAGCCCCTGAAATTTTAAATTGAAAATTGGTCTTACCTTTTGGACATAGTAATATTGGAATAGATTAAAGGAAACAGAAAGAAAACTGGAATTTTCGGCTCTCATAAGTATATCGTCTAATTATTAAAATTAAACAATCGTTTACATATTTATAATTTTGTGATAGTATGCTGTAATTCAGTATTAAAAGTGTTATGAGAAATGTAATGCACATTGAGGTTTTTAGGGTTCAAAACCCGATTAAAATGGAATATGTAATGGTTATAATAAAAAGTTTCTTATAGCATGCATATAACATTGAAAGAATGACAGTAAGATGTTATTTATCAACAAATTAAAAGGAAAAAATTGTTTATAGCGGACGGGATTAGCACATTATTTACTTCCTCATGAGCTCAAAAAAATGTCTTCCCGGCCTACATGTTTAACGTGCAGGCATAAAAGCGGATTTAAATAATTTTTGTTTAATTTCCCGAAAAGATGGACTGGAAAATGCTTCCTTAATGACAAAACATTTTTAATAATAAATCATCGGAAAATATATAATATTTAAAAAAATATGACCATAAATAAAAAATATTTCTTAAACATTGCTTTGTAATTACATTACATTTTCCCTAATTATTTTTATATTAAGACTTATAAGCTTACTTACTAGACTTATAAGTTTACTTATAAGGCTCTACTAAAACTCAAATGACAATATTCTCAACAAATTTTTGTGTTGCATTTATTCATTAATTTTTTATTTAGAATAAATCGATATGCCCAACTCGTGGCTCAGTGGCAACGCGTCGCCGGTGAACGTTAGGGCTGAGGTTCAATCCGCTGGCGGCATTGTTGTAGACACTGTTTAAAAAATACGTGGACACTCGATAGCGTTTGGGATGTTCAGCATCTTGACTCATTAGTCGGACTACTTAGTGGGTTTTTTCGGTTTTTCGCCCGCATGATACTCAAATATGTGTAATCACCCTGAAAGTCTTTCCGGAAGGCACTAGTCTCCTTCTTCATAACAGAAGTTGTCCCTCCCTTTCCCTCCTTCCATGAGTAGATTACTCATGGGATGTTCGTTCCGCATTGCAGGACACTCAGGGTTAGACACATAACATGACATATAAATCGATATATTTGACAAGTCTAATTCAGTAATTAAATGGGTAATGTCATGTTCGAGATATTTGGGAAAATTTAAATAGTACAGAGTGGTCATCATGAAGGACCTGATGTCCGAGGGACTCTGGCGTTCGATGACGCAGGTTTTCGGGTTCGAGATTCAGCAGAGCCATGGATGTTTGTAGTGGTCGGAATCCACTTTAAACCATAGGTCCCGTTCTAATATGACAGTAGAGAGTTGGACGTGGGGCTGCCAATCCCTACCCCGTAAAAAGAAAACATCTCTTGTCTCGAAATCTACCTATAAGGAGACGGCCTTGACCCATCAAAAGACTGTTATGCCAATGCTGATGGTTGTTATAAACTGGCAATTTTTTTTTTCAAAATCTTTTATAATCCAGATATTATTGAATGCCTAAATTATCCAGAGGTTGAATAATTTAGGTTAGCCTTATCTTCGAAATCCTTCATAATCCAGATATTGTTGAATGCTTATCCACAGTTTGGATAATTTAAGTTAACCTTATCTTCAAAATCATTCATAAATCAGATATTTCTGTATATTAAAATCCATTAGTACTTATAACTTTAAACATCTCCCCATTCTTTGCAAATAAATAAATACATAATAGAATCATCTCCATCAAATGAAGGAAAATCTTGTCATTTACCGAAATAAATAAATTAAAAACAAATTACCCAATTCCTTTAAAAAAATACACACAAAGAAATACATTTTTTTTATTTTCCCTTCCAAATAAAAAATTACACATCACCTAAACATTCTTACCCTGAAAACCTTTACAAATTCTGAATAAAAACTTATTTCATTGAAGAACGAATATAAATAGGAAAGGGGGGGAGGCAGAATTTCAATTTTTTTTTATTTTTCATTTATTTTTTAACGCAATGCAAAAGAGGAAAACGCAAAACATTTTTGTAGTGAATAAAAGAAGTCTTTCTCCCCCATTCTTTCTCACCCCAATCTTAGCTTTAGGGAAATGGGGAAAAAAGGCACCCCTACCACCGCCATATGAAAGCATTTAATAGGGGGAAAAAAAGGGAAATCGTGATATAGTTCTTTTATATGGAAATTGAACAAGGTTATATTGCAAGGGGTGGGGAGGGCGAGAATCGAAGAAAAGTGGGGGAAACAAATCTAAAAGTTTTCTGTCAGTAAAATCTATATCAAGTTCAGAGACCGCAAAATTTCTAAAATGTTCAGTTTTTGATTTTTTGCTCCTTGCTAAACAGGCAAAGTGGTGACGCGATGTAAAGGGGGTCAGTAAAAAATTGTAGATCTTATAATACTTTGCATGTTAAGTGTATTTTTAAATGCTAAAACTCTATCGAAAAAAAGGTGATTCTTTAACCCTGGGGTCTTCTTTAAAATATTTCTTACAAGTGATAATTAAATGAGTACTTCTTAGTACACCCTGAATAACGTTTAAACTGTTACGTATCTACTTTTGTAGAGGCAAATAACCTCAGATGTTTTTGACGTACTTTAATAATAACTTAATGCATTAGTTTTTAAAATTGAAATAAATAACAACACACATAATATTAAACAGGATTATTATATTAGTTTGATGATGACTCAGACTCAATGCATACATTTACATAACATTAAACATTTACATTTGTAACATTTACCTAAGCCGAAAATTTTCTATCATAAATGAGTTTGAAAAATAGAACCCAAGGGGCCTTGTAGTTGTTGGATTGAGAGAGAGAGAGCTGGGTTTGAAACCAGACAAGTTAAGGATTTTCTATGTCAATGTCATAGATGTAAGACTCATAGCCCATTGCGTGCTGTAGGTGTCAGGATCAAATCTTCGTTTCAAATCCAATTTCAAATCTTCAATTCAAATTTTAAAATCTCCAAAGCAAGCTTCAAAACTTCAAGTTCCGAAACATAAACAGTCTTGTAGTTGTTGGATTGAAAGAGAACTACTCATAGCCCATTCCGTGCTGAAGGTGTCAGGGTCAATTTCCTGCCGTCAATCGTGGAAGTCACTGCTTGAAGAAAGATAACTGATTGAAGATTAGATGATGATTGTAATAATCTATGTTAAGCGTCACGTGGCCATAGTCAAGTTGCCTTCAAATCTTCAGTTCATGGTTCTTTTTTTGCATATGATGCCCAAATACAGAGCAATTACCCCTATTAAGCCTATAGCCTCATTACCCGTTGGTAGTTGTTTATGAAGCATCAGTGAAACACAAGACCCACTGATATTCTACACAATAAATCAACAGGAAAAATAATCCATCCATTATCCGTTAAGAAGGGGTGAGGCTTAGTTTGGTTTGTCGCTCTACGGTTATTTTGTGCACACTTTGGGATAATTAGATCGGGACATATAGTTTAACGTGGATTACTACTACTACTACATCACAACACATTACTTTGCCAAGAGCTGAGTAGCTCCTTTACAGTTCGGGAATGATATGGGTGAGAAGAAGTCTGATTGGGCTCTGTAACGCTCTACGGACATATGAGACCGGCATCTACTGCTTAAAGAGGATTCTGTACCACTACAAACATCCATTCAACCGCCAGGACTCAAACCTGAAGCTGCGATGCCAAAGGCCAGAGCGCTAGCCAAGGGTGAGAGGAGAATGGAAACCTACAAATAGCTTTGTGGTAGACCCTAGTTAACTCATACCTATCGCTCTAGTGACGAACGACCTCAGGTCAAATACTCCGTCTTTAAAAACAAACAAGGTTCTTACCATAGCAAACGAAATGCAAAAATCGTTAAAAGTTTTTAAAAACATTAACGCAAACTATTTTAGCATTGTTGGATTTAAAAAGTTTTTATTTTCAAAAAAAGAAAATATTTCCAGACATCTACGATTTTAATTTCTGCTTTTTATTGTCATTATTAAGGAGATGAATCATCCGCATGTAAAGAATAGTTGTGTAGCACTTAGTTGTAGTTGTTGGTTTGAAGAAGATCTGGGTTGGAAACCAGGCAACACAAATACTTTTATGTCAATGTCGTAGATGCCCGACAAGTAGCCAATTGCGGGCTGGAGGTGTCAGGTTCAAATGTCCTGCCTACATTCGTGAAAGTCATTGCTTTCAGAATAGAGAAGACTAGATGGTAATGTGAGTAAAGCGTCTCGCTGCTATAGTCATGTGACCTGGTTAAAGTTTTCCTGGTTCATTACCATACGGCGTGCAAATACATAGCTGTTACCCTATTAAGCCTATAGTCTCATTACTCTAGGTCCTAATGGCAGAGTGGCTAGCGCTCTGGCTCTCGGTACCACAGGTTCGAGTTCCGGCGGTGCCATGGATGTTTGTAGTGGTTCGAAATCCACTTTAAGACATAGGTCTCGGTCTTATATGATCGTAGAGCGTCACAGAGCCCAGTCAGACTTCTGCAGGGGCCGGATGGCAGAGCGGCTAGCGCCATGACTCTCTGTACAACAGGGTTCGATTCCAGAGCCCAATCAGACATCTCACCCCCATCATTCCCAAATTGTAAAGGAGCAACTCAGCTCTAGGCACAGGGATGTGGTGTAATGTAGTAGTAGTAGTATTCAGACTTCTCTCACCCACATCATTCCCAAACTAGGCAACTCATCTCTAGGCACGTGTGGTGTGGTGTAGCAGTAGTAGCCTCATCACCAGTCGGTAGGTTGTTTGTGATACATCAGTGAACCCATGTGACTCACTGATATTCTATACAATAAATGCGCAATAAAATTATCCATCCATTATCCCTGGGAAATGGGAGAGGAGAATGGAAATCCACAAATAGTTATCCTAGTTAACTCATACCTATCGCTCCAATGACGACCTCAGGTCAAACACCCCGTCTTTTAAAAACAAACAAGGTTCTAACCACAGCAAATAAAATGCAAACATCGTTAAAAGTTTTTAAAAACATTAATACAAACTATTTTAGCATTGTTGGATTAAAAAAAGTTTTATTTTCAAAGAAAAGAAAATATTTCCAGACATTTGTGATTTTAATTTTTGTTTTTTATTGTCATTATTAAGAAGATAAATCCACATGGAATACCTAAAAGTAAAGTTAGTTTAGATAATGCATCTTTCTTTTTTTTTTTTTTCTCAACAAAGTGCAATGTTCTAGAAAATATTTCTACCCTGTCATTAAGTATCGCAATACTTATTTTATTGTCTGGAGTTTTCTTTTTCAAAAAGTAAACTTATTGTGAAATTTGAAATAATTTACAAACATGATTTAAATTCCTAAGTAGTCTGAGTTGAAGGATATTTTTTTAAAAAAGCATCATAAACCAACAAATAAATTCCCAGATTCAAAAAATCCCAGCGATATATGATTTCAAGTATTCTCGAAAAGAATTATAAAACTTTAAATACACAGTGTGATGGGTTTTTTTAAACTATATCTTAAAACGAAAATAGTTTTTAATTCGTAAACTATTTTCTATTAAGAATGCCGATGCTATGATTTTTTCCAGGAAAGGTATTCTTTGAAACATTATTTCCATAATAATTTTAGTTAAAAAAATAGATTGGAAAGATTAATAAAAAAATCAGTCAAAATATCTTCGGCAAACGATAAATAGATTTTTGAACTTTTTTGACGTTAAATATGGCTACATAATAAATTTATCGAAAAGGTTTTAATTAAAAAAATGTGTGCAAAAATTCCACAACGACGAATAGATTGGAAAGATTAGTAAAAAATCAGTCAAAATATCTTCTTCAAACGATTTTTGCCACATTATTTCTATAATAATTTTAGCTAAAAAAAAATAGATTGAAAAGACTAGTAAAAAAATCAGTCAAAATATCTTCGGCAAACGATAAACAACTTTTAAACTATATTTGATGTTAAATATGGCAAAATAATAAATTATCGAATAGTTTTAATTAAAAAATGGTGTGCAAAAATTCCACAACGACGAGTAGACTGGAAAGATTAGTAAAAAAATCAGCCAAAATATTTTCGGCAAACGATAAATAATTTTTTTGAACTATTTTTGACGTTAAATATGGCAACATAATAAATTTATCGGAAAGTTTTAAAAAAATGGTTGAAAAGATAACGACGAGTAAAAAGATTAGTCAAAAATATCAAAATATCTTCGGCAAACGATAAACAATTTTTTGAACTATTTTGATGTTAAATATGGCAACATAATAAATTTATCGGAAAGTTTTAATTAAAAAAATGATGTGCAAAAATTCCACAACGACGAGTAGACTGGAAAGATTAGTAAAAAAATCAGCCAAAATATCTTCGGCAAACGATAAATAATTTTTTTGAACTATTTTTGATGTTAAATATGGCAACATAATAAATTTATCGAAAAGTTTTAATTAAAAAATATGTGTGCAAAAAAATCCACAACGACGATTAGATTGGAAAAATTAGTAAAAAAATCAGCCAAAATATCTTCTGCAAACGATAAATAGCTTTCTGAACAATTTTTGACGTTAAATATGGCAACATAATAAATTTAGTCGATACCTTTTAATTAAAAAATGCATGCAAAAATTACACAAATCCTTTTATGATGGAAAAAGAAAATTTCAAGTATTGATCAACAAGTTTTATTAAAAACAGAGATATTATTTTATATTAGAGTAGGAAATAATAGAACATTATATTTATTGCTCCGAAATAACTAATTATTGTCTTAGTTCTGTTTTCTTTGTTGCTCTACGATCCTTTTTGGACACTTTTGACCAATTAGACCGGGTCCTACAGTTTAACGTGGATCCCATACCACCACTACTACTACATCACTGTGCCTAGATCTGAGTTGTCACTTTACAGTTTGGAAATGATGTGGGGCAGAAGTCTGATTGGGCTCCGTGACGCTCTACGGTCATATGAGACCGGGACCTATGGCTATAAAGTGGATTCCAAACCACCAACAAACATCCATGCTATCGCCATGATTCGAACCAGAAGCCTGTGATATCCAGCGCCAGAGCGCTAGACACTCGGCCATTCAGGACCCGATTACTAACCTGGAGTATGTGCTAGCATAGGACAGAGCGCTAGCTAATTGGACATCGGACCGATCTCTTTCAAGAAATTAGGTCAGCCAGTTTACTTGTAACTTATTTAATCATATTTTTAACGATGGACAATTTAGTGTAAACTTTCATCCAAGTTATTTTACTCGATTTCACTGGATGGCCGGTGAGTGAGGTCTTTTAGACAAATTTATTACTTGGTGGACTTAACTGCTGTTTTCTTTCGCCTTTTGAAATCTATTACCTTCTTTGAAATTGCTGATGAACCAATTTAAAATTTCAGCATTTGGAGAAGACAATATATTTGAATGTTTTTGACAATTCCGAAACAATATATAACTTTTCGATTTTTTTCCATTGATATAGTCAAATATTAAAATTCAGGAATTTCCGTTGATATTTCCAAGTATTAAAAGTCACAATTTCCATCGATATTGTCAGACATTAAATGTCAAAATTTCCATCGCTATTGTCAGATATTCATTTTTTTTTTTACTTCATTTCAATATGGGAAAATAAAAATTAAATATAATCAAAGAAAAGAAAAATACACTCTAACGTCAAAAATAATGTTACCTATATATCCAATTATCAAATGCAAAACAATATATAACATTTTGACTTTTTTTTTCATCGATGTTGTCAGATATTAAAAGTCAGAATTTCCATCGATATTGTCAAATATTCATTTTTTTTTACACCATTTTCAATATGGGAAAATAAAAATGGAATATAATCCAAATGGGAGAAAAAAAAACCCAGCCAAATCTAACGCCAAAAAATAATGCTATCTTTAAATCAATATTTAGTTCCAAAAACAATATATAACTGGTCGACTTTTTTTTTTTTTTTCAGTCGATATTGTCAGATATTGAAAATCAAAAGTTCCTTCGATGTCAGATATTAAAAATCAAATTTTCGTCGATATTGTCAGATATTTATTTTTTACTCCATTTAAATATGGAAATATAAAAATGGAATATAATCCAAAGAAAAAAAAATAATGTTGCTATAAATCCAATTATCAATTCCTAAACAATATATAACTGTTTCACTTTTTTCCATCGATATTGTCAGATATTAAAAATCAAAAGTTTCATCCATATTGTCAGATATTAAAAACAATTTTCATCGATATTGACACATATTTATTTTCACTCCATTTCAACATGGAAAATTAAAAATGGAATATAATCCAAAGATAACGTTACCTATAAATCCATTTATCTCTGTACAGCAATTGAGTATTTCAATTCATCGATACCTACTTTAAATCGCCAAGTATTTCTACATTGAGTTCTTTCATTGCACTTTATCTGAGTTTCCAATGGTAATTTAGTGCAAATCATGAAGGTACGCGAAGCTATTTTATCCGATTTCAGTTGATGGACAGGCGATTTGGCTCATTGGACAATCTACCACTTGATCGACAAGATCTTTGTCCACGGCACCTGCTTCCCGCACACTCTCTAAATTTTCGAGTGGATCGATTTCGATTTGATTTATCGCTGGAGATGGGGAAGTGCCCAAGATTCGTGGCATATGGTAAGAAAATCAGATTGAACACACAGCTCACGATTGGCGCCGGATTTGGCGCTGTGGGAAATCTTTCCGGTTTGTGTCGGATTTGGATCCAAAAGAGCATCTTCGGATTCCACAAGACAAGATGTTTCTTTTTTTTTCATTGTACATTGAGGGGTTTACGAAAAAAAAAAAAAAAAAAAGAAAAACAATTAACACATTGATCAAGTATAATTTTGAACATCTAATAATATACTCATTTAATTTTGAACATCTAATAATATACTCATTTAATTTTGAACATCTAATAATATTTAATTTTGAACATCTAATAATATACTCATAATACATTTAATAATATATTCATTAATACTTTCGCATGATAGTCAGAAAAACATCTTTGGGGTCCAAAAGCATTTTAATGCGGATATGCTTTTTGTCTATACTTTGATCTTAGCCGATAGACCGAGAAGCGATATAAATGTTTTTGTCTAACATTTCAATTCTAACAGAGGAATATTCGATATGTATTTTATTATTTTCACTATAATCGTCAATAGCAAGGCAGTCCAGGGTGGGCCAAGGCTTTCCTTTGATGAGATTTCCATTCATTCCTCAGGGTAACAAAGGTCTTCCAACTCTTAACCTTCAGCATAGCAATATCTTTTTCAACTGCGTCTATCCATCGCAACTTGGGTCATGTTCTTCCTCTTTGTTCCTGTAGCTTTGCCAAATCGAGCCTTTTTTACAGGATTTAAATCATTTATTCTAAATACATGAGCACACAGTTTAATCTATTGATCTTAATAAATTTTATAATATCTAGGTCTTTATAGCCTTTATAAATTTCTGCGTTGTACCATCTTCTCTGACAATCACTTTCCCTAACACCAAAAATAGCCTTTAAAATCTTCCGATTTTATTATTTTACTGTATTTAATATTTTATTTAACTCCTCAATGGCAATTTATAATAAACTATCACATTTAGAAAAACTATGGAAATATCAACTATTTCACCTGATTTCACTTAATAGGCAGAGGATTAGGTAGGTGCATGAGAAAAAATCTTGACCAAATCTTTTTCCCTATATCTTTTTCAGTCCATTGTATAATATACAAAATTAAGTTTATAGCTTGAGTGCCCATTATAATAACTTTTTTTCAGTGGGTTCCGTCACATGTAGATGTTTACGACAACGAGAATGCAGATGAGCTGTCCAAGGAGAGCAGTCTTAAGTGTTCTACTGATGGTGGCTGTCTTTCTTTCTCGGAACTTGTCTCTAGAGTCAAATCAGTTATCAACTCCCCTTGAAGAAAGACCCCCGTTCACGAGTGGTATGATTGTAAGTCCTGGTGCTGCTTAAATTGGGGCTGGTAGTAGATCCGAGCTCTTGCTAGGCTTCGCAGTGGTCATCTTCGTGCTCAACGTCATGTGTCAGGCCTTAAAGTTTATTCGCTTTGCCTGAAGGTAGCTTGACTCAAGTATTATACTCACTCCTGCCCACAACTTAACTTGCGTTGGTTGCCAGAAGAGTCAGTTGTGCTCAAGCCCTGGAGCGGTTTTTCATTGTTTGAGAACACACGGGTTCATGGACTTAGTCTAGATGATGCTGTCGACCAAATGGGATAAGAAACAACAAGTTTATAGCAGATAAATTTCGGTTCGATTCATAGTTGCAGATTGGTAAATCTACGTGATTTTCCTTCGGATACTATATCTTCACATTAACAAGTCAATATACAATAGTCATGATCCAATTAATTATGTACAAATGATTAAGTGACAAAATTTTGTGCCAATAATTGTTTTCTTTTCCTTTCATTACAATATGGGGAAAAAAGAGGAATTTTAGCGAGGAGAAAAAAAAAAAATTTAAAGATAAACTTGAAGATTTTTTTTTTTTTTTTTTTTTTCGCCTATTAAACAAATCAATCTACTGTTACTAGTTGTACCGCAACAGTTATTTCAGTAATTCTTTCTTAAATACTTTATCTGTAATTAAGCATAAATTATCGCCTAATGTTTCACTGTGTTCATTTATTACCTTTAATTTGACAGACGATCGATTTGGTCTATTGAGCAATTTTAAAAACTTAATTGACCTTTCTGCATTCTCCAACTCACACGCTGTTAAGTTTCTGGGAAATCAATTTTGATTTGATTTATCACTGGAGATAGGGAGAGCAAAATGCAAAATTCGTATAAAATCAGATTAAGTACACTGACCACAATTGCCTACATTTCTGTGCTGTGAGAATTTTTTTACATATTGTGTCGGTTATGCATGCGTTTGCTTTGGTTTGTCACTCTACGGACATTTTTTGCACACTTTGGGCTAATTTGATAGGGACATACAGTTTTATATGGATTCGAACCACTAACAAACATCCATTTCACCGCCTGATTCCTGTGATACCAAAGGCCAGAACGCTAGCCATTTGACCCCTGTTTATGCATGGATTCAACAAAAAAAATTTCGGTTTGATTATGCAAAAACTAATCTTCTCGGTCCAACAACTGAATCTTTCTGTACATCTATCCAAAATCACTAAACACTTACTTTATCAAAATACTCATATTATCAATAACTACTTTCATTAACTATTGGTACTTAATATAAATATATTTATATTGGTATTAAATAACTATTGGTACTTTAGTGTAAATCACCCTACAAATCTATTTTATGATGGACAGGCAACCGTGGCCAGACATTAAATAATACTGATCGACAAGATCTTTATCCATTACACCTTCTTATATCCTTTTTACACCTCCATCCTACTTCATCTTTTTTCCCACACATTTTCTAAGTTTTATGGCAAAAAGATTGCGATTGTTTTATCGCTTAATCGTTGGTGGAGTATCTAAGATTCATATTGGCAAGAAAATCTTATAGGGAACACAGATCACCCATCATTTGCCAATGAAAATAAAGATAAATAATAAAAATAAGGTTGAAAACAATGAAAACCAAGTAATATGAAAAAAAAAAAAAAAAAAAAATTTAAAGTCAATTCATATTTTTTTTTTTCACTATATTGCAGAAAAAAAGACCTTTACAAATAAAGCTGAAATTTTCCTCTTACATCTGGTGCCATCTATTATTAGATAAATGCAACTTGAATCTTAAAAAAACTAAAATTAATTAACTAAATTAAATTAATGAATTAATATTTGAAAAAACTGTATACAATACTGTAAAAACTGTAACATCAAGTGTCATCCACTACAAATTCAAAAAAAAAAAATGTACTTGAACATGAGTGGATGAATACAAAGTATTTTATTAACGATTGAAAATTTGAACAAGATATATATAGGGAGAGTGTGAGCTAATAGAAGGAATTTAATAAAGATAATTTTAAAATGTATTTTTTTATTTAATTTATTTTAAAGTTTGTTGATTTCTTTGTAAAAATACGAACTACTGTCTGGCTGCTTTATTTTGTGTTCAGTTAAAATCACAATGATAATTCAACGAATCTATCACAGTGACAATAAAATCATGAAAAACCCATAGTGAGTCTTGACCCAATTCTTGTACTTATTCTTTCTAATAAAAAGCACGAGGCAAAAATTATGGAATGATATTAGCTTGAGTAGCATTGTGAGAGGGATATTCAAGTTTTGTGGTATTACTTTTTTAGCAGGATTAGATTTTTTTTTTTTTTGTTCTAATGCAGCTGGCAAACACTTAGACAATTGTCTTTGATGCCTAAAGGCAAGCGCTGCCCCGACGTTACTCACTTAGCCTACTCAGGAGGTGTGTGTAGCTTAAAGATAAGCTACGGACGCGGAGTAACACTATCCCCGCAACGCTCTACCTATTAGACCGAGACCTACAGTTTAAAGTGTATTTCGAACCACTACAAACGTCCATGGCACTGCCGGGACTCGAACCCTAAGCCTATGGTACCGAGCGCCACAGCGCTAGCCACAGAGCCATTCAGGCTCTAGCATGATTAGATATAAAGGAACAAAATTAATTAGATATCTGCCAGAAATAAATTTGGATGCCAATTACATTAGACTTTTCAATACTAAGTACATTAGACTTTTCGATATAAAGTGCATTAGACTATTAGTTACTAAGAACGTTATACATTTTGATACAAATGTATACAAAATTTTGCATTTGGATACAAAAGGAGACAGTGGCCACACGCAGACAGGCAGTAAAAACAGACAGTAAATACAGACAACAAAAACAAAACAGAAAGTAAATATAGACAGTGGCCACATATCTGATTCTGCCCAAACAATGCCATTATAGATCCATAATATCAAATTGAGAACTACGCTGTCCATCGAGCTGCATTTGTGCTGAATTTATTAGCAAAACACGAGCAAGACTTCCTCCTCTCACATTCCTAATTCACCAAATCGCTATGCTATTGAGAAAATATGAAAATGTTAGAATTGGAGTTGAAGAAGGGACAACAGTATACTTCTATTATGGCCACTCTGCGGATCAGTTGTGCATGGAATTTTCAAGCAGGACATAAAACCCACCTCTCTCAAATTGACAAGTCATAGAAATGTAAAGTTTTCACCTAATCAAGATGATGCAACCTCATATTAATCAATAAATTGAGGATGCTGTAATTTTTAACCTGGGGTACTTATTTGTTGAAGAGGCAACAGTATCCTTCTATTCTCCTCCACGGAACCAGTTCTTCATGGAATGAGTCAAATTGGACATGAATACTCTTGCTCACAATAAGGCAAAACAACTCAAAGATATTGACAAGAAATTAAAATGATGTAATACCCCATATCAACCAACAAAGGAGACATTGATACCAAGTCATAGAAAAGTTAAGTTTTGACCCGAAATCAAGATGGTGTAATGCCATATTATCAATAAAATGAGGATTCTGTAATTCTTTTTAGCTTATGGTACTCATATGAGGAAGATACAACAGTATCGTTCGATTGTCCTCTGTTGACCTGTTTTCATGGAATGGATCAAAGTGGACATGAATGCCTTTGCTCACAGTAGAGCAAACAATTCAAGATTTTGATAAGAAGTTAAGGTGATGTAATACCTCATATCAACTAATAAAGGATAATTATGTAATTCTTTTCTCTTGAGCAATTGTGCAGCCTGATGGCCAATTGGCTAGCGCTCTGGCCATGGTACCGCAGGCTTCAGGTTCAAATTCTGAGGGGTGGCATGGATGTTTGTTAGGGGTTCGGAATCCACTTTAAACTGTAGGTCCCGGTCTAATTCGCCCAAAGTGCGCCCAATATGACTATAGTTTGGTTTGATTTGTCGCTCTAGGGTCATTTTGTGCACACTTTAAGGCTAATTATAGGGACCTCCGGGAAATGAGCTCTCACAAACATCCATAACACCGCCAGGATACGAACCTGAAGCCTGTGGAAAAGTTTTGTTTTGGTTTGTCGCTCTACGGTCATTTTTTGCACAGTTTAGGCTAATTAGACCGGGACCTACAGTTTAAAGTGGATTTCGAACCCCCTAAAAAACATTCATGCCACCGTCAGGATTCGAACCTGAAGCCTATGCAAAATGACCGTAAAATGGCATACCAAACCTGAGAAATTGCGATATTGGCTATTTTTATAATACATTGACTTTTTTATAATAAGAAATGATATTAAAGCATAAATTTAAAATTCAGATCATTATTTAACGGGAAAATATAACAGATAAATATAAACTTTACAATTTAGTAAAAGTTACATTGAATACTCATTGAATAAAAAGTTACATTGAAAAGGAGACATTATCTTCTCACCTCAGCTATTTAAAAGAGGCATTTAAAGTAGATTTGGTATTGTGTCCATAAGCTCTCCTGTCTGAACTTCCTAGACGCCCCCTCGTGCGGCTGTCAACTCTCACTTTCCCCCTCGTCTAATTCCCGAAATCCTCCCCTTACTCTCACTCATCAGAACCGCTTCCATCCCGTGATTTCTCCCCCTCCGTCCCTCTCTGCGCATGCTCCGGAGAAGGGCATCTTTTCCGGGAAATCGACCCGTCCGATCTGTCGACATTTTGGGTCACATGTTTAGATGCTTATTAAATTTCTGTTAGTGATCCTTTCAGACAAAATATTTTATTTGCGAACGCCGGACACTTCCCACTTTTAACATTTATCTGTAAAGATGTATTTCCATCGTATACTAAAATATCACGTTATAGAACAATAGCCAATCAAACCAGCCAACGCCAACCAATATCGTAGAATCGCCAGCCAATCTGAATGGGCAAGAGATCAAGCTTCCTGTTTGGCTATCATTCTATGATATCTTCCAGCTTTTTACCATTTATCTCTAAAGGTGAGTTTCCATCGGATACTAAAATATCACATCGTAGAAAGCCAGTCAATCGACAATCTGAATGGACAAGGGATATTGGCTATCATTCTATGTTATCTTTCAACTATATATATCTTCCAACTTTTATCCTTTATCTCTAAAAAAAAGGATTTCCATCGGATACTAAAATACCACATGGTAGAATGCCAGCCAATCAAAAATATGAATGGGTAGAGATCAAGCTTCCGATTGGCTAGCATTCTACGATATCTTCCACATTTATATACCTTCCAACTTTTATCATTTATCTCTAAGGTCAGTTTTCATCGGATACTAAAATATCACATGGTGGAACGCCTGCCAATTGAAATTCTGAATGGGCAAGATATCAAGATTAATGATTGGTTAGCATACTAAGATATCTTCCAAATTTATATACCTTCCAACTTTTATCATTTATCTCTAAAGCATCGGATACTAAAATATCACATAGAACGCCAACCAATCAACAGTCTAAATGAACAAGAGATCAAGCTTCTTGATTGGTTAGCATTCTACGATATCTTCCAAATTTATATACCTTTCAACTTTTATAATTTATCTCTAAAGGTGAGTTTGCATCGGATATTAAAATACCACATGATAGAACGCCAGTCAATCGCCATAAGCAAGAGATCAAGCTTCCTGATTGGCTAGCATTCTACAACAGAAGAGTTTAGTATACAATGTAAACCTACGTTAATATATGGCAGAATTGGCTGTAGCTATTTTATATCATGATGAATGTAAAATACTCCAACTAGTATTGAAGATTAACTGTGCCATATCTGAGTGTCATGCGGAAAGCTCTCACCAAACACTTCAAATATTGAGACATTTGTGCACTTCGTCATAATCCTCATCGAATCTTCTCCTTTATGAAAGTAGTCACTGTAATGCAAATCCAATTAGTATTCAAGGTTAACTGAGTCACATTTGGGTGCCATGCTGGAAAGTTCTCATCAGGCACTTCGACAATTGAGACGTTTACGTACTTCGTCATAATCATTATTGAATCTTCTCCTTTCTGAAAGTAGTCACTACAGTGTAAATCGCCAATGTGTTCAAACCTAAACATTCCTATATTTTACTAATGGATTGCAATCATTACCAAGACTACTTGTTTTTCAAATGCAATGACTCAAGCACAAGATCAGCACTTGGATTCGTCCAATCGCCCCTTACCACTCGTCAAGAGTGGGTACGTCGAAATAGTTGAATGTTAAATGTTTTGTATAATTTAATGTTTACTAGTAAAATTTTGATTATTTTTTGAAAACTTTTTTTGCCATTGCTTCCGAATGCTGGGCATTTTCCCTTCATTCATTTGCTGTTAGAAAGACAGACAAGTGGCAGATCCAATGTTATCGAGGAGCATTAAGAACGGTCTCCTGCATTGTCCCCATATTTTGCTACCCCAATTTCGAAAAGCATCTGGATGTAATAATTTGGGTCTTCTGGGTAATCATAACCCTCATCGAATCTTCTCCTTTTTGAAAGTAGTCACTGCATTGCAAATCGCCATTATGTTTAAACCTAAGCATTTCTATATGCTACTATTGAATTACAATCATTACCAAGACAAATTATTTTTAAATGCAATGACTCAAGTACAGATCAGCACTTGGATTCGTCAATCCAAAAATAATTCATCTACCACTCGTCAAGAGTGGGTATATCAAAATAGTTGAATGGTTTGGTTTGTCTCTCTATGATCATCTTGTGCACATGAGGGCTAAACAGACTGGAACCTACAGTTTAAAATGGATTCGAACCACTCACAAATATCCATACCCCCCGCCAGGATTCAAACCTGAAGCCTGTTCTACCAATAGCCAGAATGCTAGCCACTTTGCCCTCAGGCCGCAAAATAGTTGAATGTGAAATGTTTTGGTAGATATTTCACTAGTATAATTTTAATTATTTTTTAAAAAATTTTAAGTTGTTCTTTTTGAAGGTTGACCACTTTTCCCTGTAGTCATTAGCCATTAGAAAGGCAGAGAAGTTATAGATTCAGTGTTACCAAAGAACATTAAAAACGGTCTACTACAATGTTCCCATATTTTCGGTAAAATAACTCCAGCATTTGGAGATTTATATTATATCTATAAAATCTATATACCTATCCATCGCCTCGAATACATCAGATTCAAAGAGTTTTACGGATTTATTCTCTTTCCTCCCCACAAACTGGGAAATTTTTTTTTATTAGGTTTCCATTATTGAATTTTGAATGCAGATCCCGTAGTTTGGAAACTATCCGCCAGTCAACTTTGGCCCTTTTGGACCTTTTGGCAATATTTTTTCGCCTATTTTTGCAAATTTTTTATTGGTAATAAATTACGCACGAACTGACATTACGAAAATCACATAATTGCTTTAACCTATAATTAATTATTTAATACATGTTGAAACAAATTATGCCTGAAATAATCACCGTCTAGACAATATTTTAGCAATGCATGATGCCATGATTATCTAATTGAGTTTGCACAAACACTACTTTAAAGAGATAGTTTCATAATATATGAGAAACAGTCAATCATAGATCTCTGTGGATACAATTCCTATGCTCTGAACAGGAATTGTAGTCACAGATCTGCTATGATAATCTAAGCGGAAATTCCAAATTTTTACCATTTCACAGGTAGCAACGTTATCTTTGGGGGAAAATTGCATTGCTATTGTAATAATATCTAATTTAAATTAATATCCTGTTAAGGCCTCTACTGAAATTGTTGCTTGATATGAGATATTGAACAAAAATTCGTGCTGTAGCAATCAGACTGGAGCTTGATGTGTCAAAGCTTTACTTTAGAACACCCTTCTATTGAGCTCGAAGAAGAGAAAGGAGGAAGCTTCGACTCCTCCAAATGTTAGCGACCTGATTTCCAATGGGCTAGAATTCTGGCCTTTGGTACCACAGGTCACTACTTAAATTTTATGTCCCGGTATAAGCCTAAAGTGTGCAAAAAATTATCGTAGAGCGACAAACCAAACCATCTAACCTTCAAATAATATCCTTGAAGAAGATTGATCCAAATTTCTGCGTTACAATTTCACCTATACCAAAGTGATGAGCTGAAGTGAAGTGATGTGGTGTGGCATAATAGTAATACGCAAACTCAAGTACAGCTGTGGGAAACAAACAATGCAAATGGACGACCAGTACACCAATTTTCAGACCAACAGTAATAGTTGTACACTGCAAAAGACGTTGTTCAATAGTTTCACACTGCAAAAGAATATGAATTGTCACAGTTTACTGTGGTTATATGATTCCCTAAAGACTTATTCACTAGTTGTCCTAAAACTTGCAGTCTATTATTGGTGCCGTCGTATCTTAGTCGCCTCATTGTAATAGATTTTTAGTTCGTCATTGCAGTACCATAAACAACAAAATGACATGGAGAGAGGTAAAGGTAAGACATCCCTCTGATTACATCATGGTAAATGATTGTTGTTGGTGGTCCGGCATGTCCATCTGGAAAATCATTATGATAAATGGCCCCACTGAACTCCACTGACGCATTGTTAAAGGAGACAGTTTTGTCAACAGGAGATCCATCTTCAAGTCTGCTTATTTCAATCTGCATTGGTACTTCATTTTTATGGAGAATAACACCAACGTTCTATTGTGAAGAAGTTGCTGAAAAGTGAAGATATCACTCGAATAACATCAATCTCCTGAATTTAAATAATGGACTTCTTAACGCCTATAAATCTCTTGTTCTTCGTTTCAGTGTCATAAATGACAAACTGACATAGACAGAGGTAAGGATAAGACATCCTTCTGATTACATCATGGTAAGTGATTGTTGTGGTGGTCCGGCATGCCCATCTGGAAAAGCATTATGATGAAGGGACCCATTAAACTCCACTGACGCATTGTTAACAGAGACAGTTGTTGTCATTCTTCAAATCTGTTCATTTCAATCTGAATTGGTACAGACTACATTTTTATGGAGAATAACATCAGACTATAACGTGTTCTGTGAAGAAGTTTCTGAAAAAGTTCAATTGAATAAACTGATAAGAGTTCTTCCCGGATTTAAACCCATACGTGTGAGATATTCCGACACTTTTCTGCATGGCAATAATTGCCGGAAGACATTCAGCAACTGAATTAAGGAACATGCATTCTTATCTCAGCAAGTGTTTGATTTTCGGGATGTACATAGGGATAATATCACGTAACCATTAACATAGGGGCTTCTATTTGCTTTTCTCTCTTTTGAAGAAGAAATCATTTATAAATTCAATTATAACAAATTTGTCCCTGAAGGTGGCAAGAATTATGGCTTACATTAGTGGAACATGTCAAGAAATTATGAAGATATTTGTGTAGTCAATTTGATTGCAAATATTGCTAAAACAAACACAAGGTCATTGTTTTGATCAACATCAGTTAAATGGATACTATAACAGAATCTGTAACCTGATTTTTGAAAGTGGTTGAACCTCGTCTCCACTAATTGATGATAAATAGATACAGAGTTGGTGAAAGACTGTCATGGACGCAGAAGGCAATAAAAAAAAGGTGAGGATTATGGCTCACATTAGAGGAATATATTAGGGAATCAAGAAAATATTCGTGTAACCAGTTAATTTCAAATATTGTTAAAATAAACATCAATGCCATTATTTTGGATCGACATCAGTAAAATGGATACTATAACTGAATCTATAACTTGTTTTTCAAGTAATTGCAACTTGTTTCAACTAATGGATGATACATAGAGGCATAGTTGGTGGAAGGCAGTCACGGAAGCAAAAGTCAAAACATGCGAGATAAGACAAAAGGTTATCCAATCCAGTTCAAAAATAAGAATAAATTTTTTTGTTATGAATATTAATTAATACGACTTGATTCATTATTTCAAAAAATAAAAATAAAAATTAGAACAAATAAAAGAGTATAAATTTCGTGAAATATGTGTAGCTGGTTTGAAAAATCTTTAAAAAAGAATATTTCGTTTCAGAAATTAATTTAAATGAGAATGATAATAAAGACGTAAGTAAATATAAACAATATGAAGAATGATGTATGTTAAACAAAATAATTTCAACAGAATTATCTCAAACTTGACATTCTCAAGGAAGATGGTTCGAGCTCTTTAGTTCTTGAATTTGATCATTCATTAACTTTTTCTTTTTCTAATGCAGCCAGCAATACGAGACAGTTATCTTTATGTAATAAACAAGAGCTGCACCGATGTTACTCATTTAGCACTACACAGGAGGCAGTCGTAGCTTGAAGATATGCTACAGATGCGAGTAACACTACCCCCACAGTGCTCCACAATCCTATTAGACCGTAGCCCACGGTTTAAAGTGAATTTTGAACTAATACAAACATACATGGCATCTTCGGGATTCAAACCCGAAACCTGTGGCACCGAGTTCCAGAGCGCTAGCCACTCGGCCATTCATTATATATATAGCTACTCGGCCATTCATATCATACTCTAGCCATACATTATACTAATTCATCCTATAAGTGTAGTAGTGAGGGGGAGGGACATTATTATCGAAGTTAAAAAAATCTGTTTATGTTCACCAATATCAAAAGATATCGGTTGTTAAATATGCTAATGACGACATTTGAGAGCGAAAATAGAATTCTCTAATTGTTGATGGTTTCATACATTTTGGTTTCCATCCTAAAGTTGGTAATGATTATGACTAAGTTAAAGTTAAGTTAAGTAAAAGTTAAAGTAAATTTATAATTATAATAATTTTTTTAAGATGTTATATTTAATGAAACAATAAAATGTATATTCAGTGACATAGATATCTTTAATCTGCGTGGAAAGAAACTCTGATAATAAGGCATTGATAAGGCTCTGATCCTGCATAAAGGCTCCATAACAATTTTATACAATAAAATTGCCTATCAAATATTTACAAAATCATGTAACTTTAAATCAGTGGACAAACATGGCGACGCATTTTTCCCGTTCTTCACAAAGGAAAAAGAGAGAGAATGCGGAAAGGGAGCCAATCAAACCCATGAACGAGTGAGCGCACGTCTACCAGCAATAGACTTCAAAAACAGAGATGCGAGGCACACCTAATGATTCGGAAAATAAAACGAATTAAAAATAAACCACCGATCCCTCGCAGCGCATTGGAAAAGATCACTTAGATGTAATCTGATTGGCGCAGATTAAGTTTGCTTTCTTGACACTTGTGAACAGGAATTGGCATGCTGGGATATGTAATTGTTGGGATAAGTTGTTACAGGCGGCTGCTCTAGTGCGTTTTTTTTTTTTTTTTTTTTTTTATTTTTTTTTTATGATGGTTGTTGAGCATGTGTGGATGGATTTTGATGTGATCAATCAAAATGTATGTAATCGCAATTTGAGCAGATGTCAAACGTAATTTTTTTCACTTTTTGTTTTTGTTTTTAATGTATCGTTTTATAATTCTTTTTGAAATGCAGCAAAGCTTGAAGAAATAAAGTGTTCTCGAATTTTCAAATAGAACGTTAGTAGTAAATATCGAAACACAAACTTAGCAACATAATATATTGTATTGCACAAATTTAGCAACATTATTTTTATAGTGTTACTTTTTATTAAGTTTTTCATAAATTTAGATTTTAATAAAATATCATCTTCTTTCCTTTTTTGTTGTTTTTATAACGTTTCGTTTTATGATAGCACTTTTAAAATATTAACATCAGTTTATAGAAAAAAAGCACGAAGAAAACAAATAATAAACTAATATTCTATATTAATGTTTAAATTAGTATTGAGTGAAATAAAATAGTTTTCATATTGATGCTTATTATTAAGTTATTCATAAGTGTTTCTAAATAATAAATAGTCTTAAGTAATAAATAAAAACTATAAGAAATAAACTAATTATAGTTAAATATAAGTTCTCGACTTTTCAAATAACATATTAGTAGTAAATATTTAAACACAAATTTATCAACATAAATATATATTTTATAGTGTTATTTTTTATTAAGTTTTTCATAAAAGTTATTCATAAGCGTTTCTAAATAGTAAATAACTTTTTGAAATAATAAAAAACAACTAGAAAAATAAATAAATTATAGTTAATATAAGTAATAAACTTTTATTAAGTTTTTCATAAATTTAGATTTTAAAAAAATCTCATATTCTGTTTTTGTTGTTTTAATAACATTTCGTTTTATAAAATTTTCTTTTAAAAAATAGCCCAAATTTATAGAAAAAAAGCACGAAGAAAAGTTTCCAAACTTTAAATAAACTAATATTTGATATTAATATTTGAATTAATTTATTATTTTCAGTAAAATAAAATGTCATATTGATATTCATTATCAAGCGTTTCTAAATATTAAATAACTTTTTTGAAATAAATGAGTAAAATAAGTATTATACGTATAAGTATAAATATAAGTATAAATATAAATATATTATACGTATAAGTATAAATATATATATTATACGTATAAGTATAAAAAAATAAGTATAAGTATAAAATTTAGTATTGAGTAAAATAAAAATATTTAAACATTTACTATTTAACATTATTTACCTATTTAAATAATTATTTTATAAAAAGTTTGCTAATTTTGAAAATGTAACTTCGATTTTATTTATAATCAACCTTTTATTAAAGAATGTGATAAAAATATTTAATTTTTAATAATCACGAAAATATCGTTGACTATTATTATTTTTCTTATTTGACAAAAATGTCTTATAAGTATACAAGAAAAAAATAATTTAATTTAAAGTTTTTAAAAATGTGCTTAAACAATCTATTAACAAAAATTGTGCAAAACATTAATAATTGATTTTGCAGATAAAGAATTTTCAATTTTATTACATATTAATGTTAAAATTTAAACTGGTTATTATTATTAATTTCTAAACATTAAAATAAAGCTTTGACATTTTTGTGGCTGTTTATTTTTTAATTTAAGTGCTTTTTTATCGCATTAATTTAAATTAAACTCTTTTGTACAAATAAATTATACAAATTAAAATATTTGTTTGTTTATTCGTGTGTGTATTTCCTAACCATAATATTTAGACGTTCAAATTTTTTTTTCTTTTTAGAACTTATTATTTTTTTATCTGATGCGTAAATAAAAAATTACGAAAAAGCTTTAATTCATTATTTTTAATACAATAAAAACTCATTGTAATAAATTTTCATTCTTTCTCATTGCAGTTTAAAATTCTTTAATCAACGATCGTTTACTTTCACCAGTTTATTGCTTTAAATTTACAAATAAATAAATAAATAGCAAGAAAATAACAGTAATTTAGATGATCAATTATGAACATTAGAATTTAAGATGAAATAATATCAGGACTAAAATACCAAAACATCTTTTTTTCTTCAGAATTTTTTTTTAACTGAATGTAAAAAATTATAAACAAATATTTAAAGTGTTTCTTTTTTAATTAAACAAAACAATACTTTTTAAAAACCAAATTAGATATGAGATAAAATTATAAACATTAGTTAAAAAATCGTCTGCTTTTATTTGTTTAGATTAATTTAATTTTTTATTAAATATTTGAGATTAAGAATATTTGTTTTTTGGAATATTCTTAAGGATTAAATGGCAACATTTCATGATCGTCTTTAAATGCATTTTTTCGTTCATTTCAAATATTTAAAGATTAAAATTTATTTTTTATCTTTTTATTTATACCTTCGCATAAATATATATTTTTTTTTTTTTCTTTTCCTTTTTGCCATAACTGGATAAATTATGTACAGTGGCTCCTAAAAGTGTTGGAGTGAGTTTCAATGAAATATTGCATCATTTAATCCATTAATAACAATAAATATATCAGAATGAGAGGGGGTTTTTATAATTACTATAACTTATTCTTAGTAAAACTAAGTTTAATATTTTAATAATATAGTAAAAAAAAAAAAATTTTTTTAACAATAATCACACAGTAAGAAAAAAGTTATCTTACAAAAGTCTTCATGTATAGAAAAGAAATGAAAAAAATACTTAAAATATTGTATGTATTATTAAATGTATTATTGTATTGTATTATTGTATGTATTATTATTAAATAAATGGAATGATACGAATAATTGATACGAAATAAAAGGAATAATGCGAATAATTGATACGAAATAAAAGGAATAATATTCTGGTTTGATTCTTTTTTATTTCGAGATAAAATGGTTTACGAAAATATATAATGCTGCAACGATTCGGCCTATACTAGACCTGTAACGTCTTGAAGAAGAGGGTCACCAGGGCTATGGGAACACTTTAACTTTTATTTACAAACATTATGTATATATAGTATATACAGAACTCTCGGTTATTATACTATTTACAAGGAAGTGAACAATTAAAAAATAAATGATATAACTTTGATTCCCAAGGTCGGTTTCACTCAAGGTAGGAGATCTTCAGAGTTCTCGAATCTACACGACGAATCTAATGCACCTGATCTGTGGCAGGCCTTAGTTATCACACGGCCACAAGGGCTCACTTTGGAAACATTTGTAAACTCCAGCCTGTTCAGTCACTGCACAGAAAAGAGAAAAACAACGCTTCTTGTCTACTCATTCGCAGAACACTCTTCCGCCTTTTTCCAAAAACCTTCCTTTAAGAAAATCTGTCAAGGAGGGAATCATTGCAGTGGACACTTTCTCAGCCCCCACTTTATCACCAATCACGATGGAACAACTCATGGTGTAGTCCATATTAAATCATTCGCTAATTTCATGAGGTCTCATTATCCATGACACTGAATATCTGCTATCAGATTTGAGTGACGTTGTTCTCATTAGTACAAAACACTAATTGCATGTAATATAACTATTCACATTACTTATCATCTGCCAAATTTGAGTAATAGGTACCTGTTAAAGAATATACATTCCTCTCTTCCAGGAATGAAATGCTATACTTCTTCCTGTGAGAAAAATGCTTCAACAACTACGTTTTATTGATATTATTATTGTCCATCATAATTTAATCCATTATACATATTAATTAAATTTCATTAATATTTTTTTTTACTTTTGTGAAACTAATACTACGTACCATTAAAGAGAATAAAACATAATTTAAAATGTTTTCAATGTTTTCTGTATGATACCATAAAAAAATAAAAACTGTTTCCTTTATTAAAAAATTGTAACTGTTGTAATCAAAAGAGTGTTCTTGAATGAAGAAAAATTTTAAATCGCCTAATATTTCTAAACAAAAGTGACTAATATCTTCATTAAAAATTTCTAACAAATTCTTTACAGAGCAGCCAAAAAAAAAAAAAAAAAAAAAGAAATTCATTTTAAGACATTTTAACACAATTTTTAAAAAGCTTATAAATTATGAAACATTTTTTAAAAAAGAACTTGAAATAATAGAAAAAAAAATACCACGTTCCTTTATCTAATCTCAAAAAATAATTAATTAAATGGAATTGATGAAACATATAATGATTAAAAGTGAATCACACGATTTTTTTTTTTTTTTATCGTTTTCAAGCTCTTCAAAAATAATAAATTTATCGTCTGCATTCACAAAAATTGTTTTACATGAACCCAATAAGTCGTTAATTTTGGTTATCGTCTGCTTTATTTTATTCTTTTTTTTTTTTTTTTTGGTTATCGTCTGCTTTATTTATTATTATTTTTTTTTAACAACTTAAAAAGATTCCTTTTGAAACATTCATCTTTCTTGTTATTCCAAACGTCTTTCATGGTCTGAAAAGATATGGAAAAAAAAAAAAAAAAAAAGGATACATGTAGTAAACTATTTATTTCAGAAATTTCAACTTATAAACATGGCTCCTTCAGCATAATATCCATGGAAAAATACTTCCACTTTAGTTTTAATTATTCGAGTTGTAACATTTTTCTGTCTTTTCAATTAAACGAAAAATAAAAAAAAAATAAAATAAATAAAATGAAAAGAAAAGAAAAACGCTTTAAAATAAAACACATGAAGAACATGAAGGTTCTCTTTTTACTAAGTGTTTAAAATTTCCATTACAGCTGCGTTTTTTTTTTTTTTTTAAAAAGCCCTTTAGTTTTTCGTTTACTTTCAAAGCTGTTATTTCGCTTTGCTTTGCATATTTTTTTTTTGTTTTGTCTTTTCACAATTTGTTTTTGTTTCTTTTTTATGTTTTTGTTCTTTTTGTTCTTTTTTAGTACCTCAGGGCTCATTTTTCTACGTGTTTTTTTTATATCTCTGTCATTTGAGCAGTGTAATGAATAGGCTAATTTTGAGAACTATTTTGTAGTGATTACGTTTTTAATAAGGATGAAATAAAGAGTGGTTGGAGTTTTAAACGTTAACCAAATACATATTGGTAAAAATACCTCCTTTCTAAAAATTGGTGGGAGGTAAAGGGGGAGGGGGTGGAGATATTTTCTTAACGAATCTACTTATATTTAATTAGATAGTCCGACAAATACAGTTACGATTACGGAGCATTTTATTTCTAGCTCATAAAATATTCAATGTGGTTTTTGACTAATGATGTCTCAGCAAGTTCATTCTTTTGCCTTGTGAATTTTAATTAGTTCTTTTATGTTTTTTTTTCGTACATATTTCCCCCGCAGTTATTCTCTTAATATGCTGCGTATATAATGGTCTGAATTCTAAAAACCCTGTGTAAAAAAAAGAGATTGAATAAAATTGAACAGAATTTGAGATGGGAACTAAAAAATTTTGTTTTCTTTTGACAAACCAAATATTTTATAGGTAATTAAAATTGATAAAATTATGTTAATTATTCATTGAATATTTGTTGTTTTTTTGTCTCTATACATATTTTTTATTTATTTTCAATATTTATATATAGTTTTTATTTATTTTCAATATTTATAAATAGTTTTTATTTATTTTCAATTTTATTTATATTCATTGTTAATGTTATTTGGTAAAATTCAATAAATTCAATTCAAAATTCATTCTAAATACATTTAAATTCAAAATTCAATAAATTCAATTAAATTCAAAATTCATTCGAAATTCAAATTTCATTCAAAAATTAATTAAATTCAATAATCAAATAGAATATTCAAATAAATAATTCAATAAATTTAAAAGAAGACATGATATTTTATGAAACTGATTTTGGCACAGTTACGACAAAAGAAAATTTCTTAATATTCTAACAATATTTATTGAAAATTAGATTATCTCTTAAAATTTTGAAAATTATATTTTTTATTTGTTAATTTATTTTTTAAGTATTAATCTAATAAATATTCTTAAATATTCAAAACGCACGCAATATTGAGGATAACATTTTCTCGTTAATATGTAAGAACACTAAAAATTAATAATATACAATATTTTTTAACTGAATTTGTTAATATTTTAGTGTAATCGAAAGAAATTGAACTTTTACTCTATTATAAAAAGTGAATTATTTATGCAGTATATACTTTTTTAATGTTATCAAAAATTACACTTCTGACACTTTAAAAAAAGATTCAAAAATGTATTCGATCAAATTTTTATAATTATTTTTCATTGAATGTAAACCAGATGTATAAAATAAAAATACAATATTACAGATCGAAATTTACCTTCGAAAAATGTAAACATACATAGTTAAATAATTCCTTATTTCCCAACTTATAATTTTATATCACTCGTTAAGATAACTAAATACTTATATTTGATAAGGAATTGTTTCTTTTTGTACAAAATTAAAGTTAGAAATTTGTTGTTAATTTAAAATAAGTAAACAATAAATCTATTTGCATTAAATGCTAAATTGCTTTAAAAACACGAGTAGTGAAAAATGCAACCTTTTTTCCCATTAGAAGAGTAGTAGCATTTCGTTCCCAGGAGAGAAGAAGGCAAAAGTACATAATAACAACCTATTATTAAAGTTTGACAGCAGATAAGCAGTGTTGTGGATATTTATATTACATGCAATTAGTGTTTTGTACTAATGAGAACAACTTGCCACGCAAAACTGATAGCAGAAAATCAGTGTCATGGATAATGAGACCATATGAAATTAGCTATTGTCTGTCCGACCTTCGCAGGTCGAAACAATTACAGATGGAATATGGACTGAGTTGTTGCATCGTGATTGGTGATAGACCATGGGATGAGGAAATGTTCACTCTAAAGAAAAGCGAGGGAAGCTGATCTCTTGATAGATTTTCTTAAACAGATGTTTTGGGAGAAAAGGAGTGTTCTGACTAATCGACAAGAAGTATTATTTTTATCTTTTTCTGAAGTGATTGAACAGGCCAGAGTTTCCTCCTGCTTACAAAGTTTACAAAGTGAGCCCCTTGGGGTTTTGTGTATCACGCTGTGTGATAATTAAGATCTGCCACAGACCTGGTGAAATAGATTCGTAGTAGACTTGAGAACACAGAAAATTTCTGTCCTCACTTCTCATTGGAGTGGAAATTCCTCAGCTCATGGTCTATCACCAATCATGATATGACAACTCATGGCGTAGTCCATATTACATCTGTAACTTGAAGTGAACTGCACCTGTAAATCAATTGATATCTTTAATTTTCATTTTTTTGTAGATTATAATTTGTAAATATATATATATAATGCTTGTAAATAAAAGTTAAAGTGTTCCTATGAATCTGAAAGTAGTCCCTCTTCTTGAAGCCGTTATAGGTCTAGTATAGGCAGAAACGTTACAATAGATAAAATATTATGTTATTTATTTATTTATTTTTGCTCATTAGTAAACATAGAGATAGGAAAAAATACAGTAATAAGAGTAAATATCGGAAAATAAATAAATAAATAAAATAACAGCAATAAGAATCCCTGTATGGACGAATTTTATAATTATAAAATTGGGTTTTTTTTTTTTTTCGTTCAGAATAAATAATAAAAACACAATTGAACATATTTTGAAAATATTTCACGAACGTGTTAAAAACAAATGAAGGATTTATTCTCTTGACATGAAGAAAAAAAAACAAATTAGTAATTACCTGACAGGAAATGTTAACTAAAAGAAAATTATCATCCTATTTTATACACACATTTTACTTCTCAATCTTGATGTTTCTTAATACAAAAAGAATTTAATCAGAAAAGATCCCCTTTAAAAAAAAAAAAAAAAAAAAAAAAAAAAAAAAGCGGATGCTTCAATATGGTTAGAACCCCTTGGGTGACTATAATGAACAAAAATGGGAAACTGCAAACGATTTTAAAAAAGGAAAGAAAAAAAAAAAAAAAAAAACGAAATAAAAACAAAGAAAAGCGCCTCCTAGTGGTGAGATGGGGAAGTAGCCACTCATTTAATTAAAATAAGAAAAATTCTAATGTGTTGTACCTGTCTCGATTAATTTAATCAAAAGGAAAAGTTAGTTTTGTTTTTTTTATTTCTTTTTCTTTCTCTTTCTTTTTTTTTATCGCTTTTCATCTTTTCTCTTCAGGAAAAGCCAATGATTTTTCAGAAGACTTCATTTTCACGGTTCATGTAATGGCGAATTTTTAAAATAATGAACTTTTAAATAAAAAAAAAAAAAGAATAGAAAACGACGAAGAAAAACAATGTTAACTGTAACCTATTCGAAAATTCTAATTAAAATAACTAGTTGTGAAATACGAAGCATTTGATAAGAAAATCTTGGTATATTTTTTTAAGTAGATTTTTTTTATCACATAGATCTATTTGGAAATAAAATTTAGTTTGGGAATTTAATATTGATTATATTCTAAATGGACTTCGTAATTTGTTTATTTTAAATAACGTTATATATTTTATTATATATGAAAAAATGATATCTTTTTAAATATATAATTAGCAATATTTCAAAATTAAACAAATTTTAAAATCTTAAATAGTTTTTTCCATGAATATTTTTAATTCCTTTGATCTTTTACTTAAATATTTTTTATTTAGCTATATTCATAAGAGGAAAAAAATTTGGGAACTCAAATACTTCTAAAAAATTACGGAATTTAAAAAAATATATATTTATAACATATTAATATAGCATAATATTTTAACGAATAAATTTTAAATTTCAGGTAATTTATTAATTCCAATGAATAAATATTTTTTTTTTATAACCAAGGTAAAATAAAACATTTAAACAGTAAATTCTCAATTCTAAAGAAAATTCTCTTAAAAATTGGGATTATATGAAATTATAAATATATATATATATATATATATATATATATATACATATATATATATATACATATATCACTAATATTAATTATAAATATTATAGATAGGATTGTATAGATACAAATTCTATACAAAGTTATTTTAAAATTATTATAATATAGTTATATTTATTTTACTTTTTTATTTATTATATTATGGTTATTTTATTTTTATTCCATACTTATTATTTATTTATTATTACAGTTATATTTATGTATTATATATTTTTAGTGTTATATTATTTTTTTATTTTATGTTATTTGTTTGTATAATTTTAATTAAATTGAGTCACTTTTATTAATATATTTTTTAAAATAATTTTTTTTTATAAATTATTTTTAAAATATTAAACAAAATAAACATGCCAATTGAAAATTTGTGAAAGAAATATATTTGAATTAAAAGCAACCCATAGAAATATTTTTTTTTTTTTTTTACACTTGAGAAATCATTTGAAATTTTTATTTTTAATTATCATCACTATTAAAAAAATCAAAAAATTTATAATAATAGATGTAGAACACATAATAATACTTTATCGACTATGTTATAAAGTAAACTATTGATTTTAGAACAATTTCGATGTCATGTTGTAATAAAGAGCTTAAAGAACAATATAAATGAAAGTTTGGTTTGTCGCTCTACAGTCATTTTGCAAACTTTAAGCTAATTAGACAGGACCTTCAGTTTTACGTAGATTCCGAACCACTAGAAAGCATGCATGCCATCAACAGGATTCGAACCTGAAGCCTGTAATATAAAAGGACAGAGGCTAGTCAAATGGCCATCAGGCTGCATATGAATGAAATAGATATTTAACAAGAGCTACAAAATATCAATGATGATCCAGATTATCAACTTATCAAGAAAAGTGTTAATAATTAGTTTTATATAAAAGAAAAAAGGTTACGTTAATTTTATAAAAAGAAATAATAACAATTAAAAATTGGTTTCCATCGAATACTAAAACCTAACGTTTGAGAAAATCTTTGAAACAGAAAATTGCTTATATATATTTTAAGCAGCTATATGCAATTATTAGTACAAACGATATGCCAAATAGAAAATAATTATTTATTCTGATTGCAATCCTGCAATCAAATAAATTTGAGGAAATTTTATTCACTTTAATAATATATTTAACTATATGTTAAATTATGGATTTTTAATTAAAAATACATTTTAATTATTAGTTTTTAAATTATAATCAATAAATAAAACTTCAGTTTAATATCATAGATATATTTAGTTGAATAATTCGAAAATTTACTGTATTTATTAATCGTTTGCTATTTAGAATCAGAATATTATTATTTTTTTTTTTTTGTCAAAAACCGAAGTCACTGTTTAAATAACTTAACATAAACTAACTATCAATATATTTTAAATAAAAAAATTACATTAATTTTTTATTTACGTAGAGATATTTAACAAGGGTTACATCATATTTATATATATATATATATATATATATATTTGCTATGTATAAAAAAAAGCCACATATCAAGATAATGTGGCTTGACATAAACTTTTAAAAACAGTATGTGCGGAAAAATAAGAAAAAAAAGATAAAAAGAAGTTTTTATTAAGAAAATGTTTTTAAAAAAAAAAATAATTACTTACCTTCTAACGGTTATTTTATTATCTAAAAGTTATTATTTGTCTACTTTTTAAAATATTTTTGTACACTAATGTTTTTTTTTTTTTTAATTTTCTAGAAATTTAACATAAATGTACAAAACAATACTGTTTTTTACAATAACAGTGTTAAATACAATATCGTTTTGAGTACGTTAAATACAAGTACAGTACAGTTAAATACAGTGCTAAATACAAAAGATTTTTTGTACACTAACGTTTTTTTTCTTTTCTGGAAATTTAACATAAAATGTACAAAAAATACTGTTTTATACAATGACAGTGTTAAATGCAATATTGTTTTGTGGAATACTGATAATTGTTTGTGAAGAATTGGATGTTTATCAATATCATTGTTTAAAATCCTTTTGTCAAAAATTATCATTATTATCATTGTTTTGTAGAGGATCTGAATGGCCAAGTGGCTAGCGCTCGGTACCACAGGTTTCGGGCTCGGAGTCCCGGCGGTGTCATGGATGTTTGTAGTGGTTCGCAATCCACTTTAAGCTGAGCTAATACGATCGTCGAGTGTTGTGGAGGTAGTGTTACTCGCATCCGTAGCTTATTTTCTCAGCTACACGCACCTCCTGGGTAGTGCTAAGTGAGTAACATCGATGCAGCGTTTGCCTTAAGACATCAAAGACAACTGTCTAAGTGTTTGCCAGCTGCATTAGAACAAAGAACATTGTTTTGTAGAACACTGATATTTAATTAGTTAAATATCCAATTCTTACAAACTTAAAAAAATATGAGTGATGCTAAAAACTCGGTTTAATTTTTTTCATGGTGCAATTTATAGACTGTCGTGTTGATTTTTAACCCTCATAAAAACGACAAAAATGACTCAAAAATTCATTTTTTTTTTATTTTATCCCTTACTATAGCAAAAATTATAACTATAAAATAACCATCAATATCCTTTTTTTGTACATACACAACCGTTTTTTATACCCGGAAATACCGAACATTACCAGTTAACAGTACAAAGGTTCATTCATTCGGTAAAAATAAACGCACTGCAAATCAAATATTCAAACCACAAAATGATCAACCTTATTGAAAATGGAAAAAAAAAGAATTTTGACGCAGCCATAACGCGCTTCCAGTTCTTGAAAGACGAATAAAAAAGCAATAAATCGTTTGCTCTCCTCGGATCGTCTTCATACGAGATTGAAAAAGAGGAAGTGTTGCCACCCAGTATTGATTAACTTCCATGTCAACGAACGGCTTGCACGCAAACCAAATCCAAATTACTGACGCTAAACTTATTTTGAGAACAAGGAACATTTGTTTCTGAGGTTTTGATGTAAAAACCTCGCCCATCTATAAATAGTGTCTTTCTTACGAGCAATCTTCAAAGATTTGACATACATTTGTCAAGAAAAACTTTATAAGCATTTCGAGTTGACATCAGCTTGCATGGCTAGTTATTTGATGTAAATGATTTTTTCAAAGATATACTTAAGTCAAAATGGATGGTGGATAAGTTATTTTAAAAATGCAAAGTGATTTAGATATTATGGATTCTTAAAAGTAATATTTTCTGCAAAGATTGTGAATAAAAGGTTTGATTGAAATAAGAGGCAAAATGATATATTACAGAATTCTGAAACTCAAAATGATAAATATAACATTTTTAAAATTGAGTTTTTCCTATATATTTTATTTGGTTTGGTTTGGTTTGTCGCTCTACGGTCATTTTGCGCTTTGTGATCACTTTAGGCTAATTAGACCGGTACCTACAGTTTAACGTGGAATGTGAACACTCAAACAGGATGCCACCGCCAGGATTTATTGATCCTGAAGCCTGTGGTAAATAAAGGAGACCCTTTTTTTAGATATAAAAATCACCGCGATCTATAAATAGTATTTCTTTCTTATGAGCAATCTTCAAAGATTTGTCAAGAAAACTTTATAAGCATTTTGAGTTGACATCAGCTTGCATGGCTAGTTATTTGATGTAAATGATTTTTTTCCAAAGATATACTTAAGTCAAAAGAGCGGACATTTAATGGATAAGCATAAGTTATTTTAGATGTTATTTTATAAAGGATTCTTTGAAAAGTAATATTTTCAGCAAAGATTGAAAATATGAATGGGAAATAACAAGAAGTGTGGTTTTTCTCTTTTTCTGAAAGTGATGGAACAGGCTGCTATATATATTTTATATGATTCGAAAAACTTGGTTTGGTTTGTTGCTCAATATTTTTTTTTCATTTCATTTTAGAGTTCTGTATATAAAATAATGAGACTAAAATTTTGCAGGACTCTATGTTTAAATTTGCTTAAGAGTTTCTTAAAAATTTGAAAAAGTATATTGCCACAAAATATACATAAAACACAGCACAGAATAAACAATAAAATGATATATAACATTTTTATTTAAATTGATACTGAGATATACAGTTTCAGAACGTCAGCTAATATTAAAATTTCTTTTCATGTAGAACATCCTAACATATATTTGAATTCCAGTTGGATTCACTGTAAGCAATCATAAATAATTTACTCCTTTAATTCAAGAAATCATTTGAAAAGTAGATAAATGAAAGCATCAGAAATGTATATGGACATAGTATCATTGGAAAAGTAGGCATAATCTATACATATTTTTTGTGTATCAAATACAAAATTGGTATTTTTTTAGAAATAAAATAATATAATTTCGAAAGTTTTCAAGTCATTGCAAAACAAAAATTAAAAATGATAATTCTTCCCTTCTTCATGTAACATGTCAAACATCAGACAAACCATGTCAGTTCATGTCGACTATTTTAAAGCATTATTAATTTATTCATAATTAAACTATAAACAAATATTTATTATTATTGTTAATATATTCAACAATAAAGTGATTCTTGCTTTTGAATAGCATCTTCATTCACAAAAGTGACTAATAAAATATGTTCATTGCTAAAAAGACATTAATTTATTTTATTATCACTAAATATTAAGTAAATTAAGAACAAACATGTTACTTAGTAATCCAATTACTCCAACAACATTAGTTCACCTAAGGCAAGAATCCTTATCATTCCAAATAACCACAAACCCTTTCAAAAATGAAAACTTCCTTCCCTTAAAATGCTCGAATTTTACCGAAAAGACACGATTCTATTCTTGGGCTGATGCCTTTTAAGAAAATCTAATCTTGTTTATGAAACGTGCAATATACCTCACTCCCGAAAATGAGATGGTCCCAAACGATAAGACTCAACCGAACAAAACACTGGATGACATTCTTCCTGGGTTGGTATGGAACGAAAATCTGCTGGCCTTGCATTTCCACTTAATGCAACCACCCCTTCAGATGAACAGAATAACCGCAAATGAAGTAGGAAAAGTGCTCCTCCTCATCCTCTTTGAGGGAAGGGATCAGAGAGGGTGGTAGAGACCGCAGTTGTCACCGCTCCTCAATTTTCCCCTTACGAGGGATGGAATAAAGGGGGGGTGTTAAAAGAAAGGTATGCCCAAAAGATCCATTCTGTTGAGTGAGATGGGAAGTTATGATTTTACCTCCCACTCAGTTAATGATTTAAAATGAATTAGACGATGATCTTTTGGGTTTTTCCTCTTATAATAAGATCTTCACTTATGTGTTATTATCTATTGCTCACTATCTGGCAGCACATGGTTTTTTCAGGGGTAAATGCACAAATATAGTTATAGTTATTCTATTCTGTTGAATGAGATGGGAAGTTATATTAATAGTTGATAATAATATATAAGGAAGATCTTATATCTCCCACTTATATGTTATTATCAACTATTCACCAGATTTTTTTCAAAGTCTATCTTTTGAATCAGATGGGTAGTTATGATTTTACCTCCCACTCAGTTAATGATTTAAAATGAATTAGACTGATCTTTTGGGTTTTTCCTCTTATAATAAGATCTTCACTTATGTGTTATTATCAACTATCTGGCACCAGGTGGGGTAAGCACAAATACTATTTATTCTGTTGAATGAGTAAATGCACAAATTGTTATGGATTAATTGTCATTATTTAAAATGAATTAGCGAATTGTTTTATGATTTTTGCCTCCCACTTATATTTAAAATGAATTAGAATGATCTTTTGGGTTTTCCTCTTATAATAAGATCTTCACTTATATGTTATTATCAACTATTCACCAGGTGGGGTAAATGCACATACTTATTATTCAATGGATGGGAAGTTATATTAATAGTTGATAATAATATATAAGTAAATGCACGTTAATCTGTTGAACTTTTCAGGCGTAAAGGCGTGGGTCTAGTTATGATTTTACCTCCCACTCAGTTAATGATTTAAATGAATTAGACGATGATCTTTTGGGTTTTTCCTCTTATAATAAGATCTTCACTTGTATGTTATTATTAGCTGTTCACCAGGTGGCACCACATACTTTTCAGGGGTAAATGCACAAATTGTTAATTTATTTCCTTCATAACAGGATGATAAATGATCAAATTTCAGTTAATATTTGTAAATCATGGTTTGCATTATTACACAAGTTTAATTTGTGCATTTATCCTCAAATATACATTATTACTTCATTGAGTTACTAATATGATCTTCACAGCACATTTTATCAGGGGTTAATGCATAAGAAACTGTCTTGCATTGAGTTACAAAATCATTCTTCATAATAATTGTTATCTTCATTCTAATATGTTATTATCAACACACACACATTCAGCTAATGATTTAAAACAGGTGGCAGATCTTCCATACTTTTTCAGGGGTAAATTCACAAATTGTTATAGTTAATTAAAACGTCTTGCATTTGTCAATATACTCACACTAATATTTTGTATTAAAATTTCACTTTATTTTCAATTGCTATCAATGAAAATAATAATAATAATAATAGTAATAGATATATTTCATATAATTAATTTCTACAAATGATAAAATATGTTAATAAAATGCTAAAAAAATCCCAGAACGAATGATATATAAGATGAAAATGAATTGTGTGTATGCAAAAGTTTATTTAAAATGCATAAACAATCAACATTCCAAAAATTAAGTTTTGTAAATTATACCAAAACTATTAAAACTATATACTAACTACACCAAAGTTTTCATAATGGATTATACTTTTTTATACATTTTTTAATAAAGCGTCATGCAATCAGAGACAACAGTACAATTATTAAATAATTTATAAGTAAACATAATAAATAAAAAAATTTTAATTATAGTCACTACGTATATTACATGAATTTGTAACTAGACTAACATTTTTAATAACATAATTCATTAAAAACTTAACAAGCTTACAACGATTAACAAATTATAAAGAAAAAAAGTCAATATGAGAATTTTTAGGAAACAACAAACAAACTCTAATAAAGCTGTAAAATATCGAAATTAGTGATAAATATTATTCTTACCAGAGTATGGCGAAAGGTTAAAACATGGTTGGCCAACCCACGGCCGCCTTGAATAATTTTGCTGCTCGTGAGATTTATCACACTTTTACAAAATATATTTATTTTATAATGGACAAAATAGTGAAAAACCAATGTATTAAAAAAATACATTATATGTGCATCCATATATTCATAAATGAACTGCCAAAATTATAACTTTGATTTTAAAATAATATTCTTGCGAATATGTGGCACATATTGCCTGTTTCATTTACGACTTTATGAGCGTATCTTGAAACATCTAATATAACTGGTTCTATGTTTCACTTTAAGTGACCTCTGTTACCATCCCTAGATACACACAGTTGATTGTTGATAACAGCGAATCAGACTCTTATTCCAAGTTGTTAGCTCTTTTGGTTCAACTTACACCTACGAATCGAGGTTTTTTTTTTTTTTTTTTTTTCTTCTCGAAAATGAAATTGACCCAACACAAAACACGCTCAAACATTACACAACACCCATTACGATGTGCAAATATCCAAATTGAGATCGATTTGCAAAAGTTAAGTGAAAGAGTGGAGAAACATATATCGCACTAGTAAAATAAATATTTTTTAATGATTTCATTTTTTTTTTTTTTAGTTCCGTTTATATTTATATATTTTTTTATTTCATGTTTAGTGTTATGTATTTCTTTACAATGTGCGTTTAGTATCATTATTATTATAGTACCTATGTTTATATCTAAGAATAATAGTAAACACGAAAATAATAACTCCTTAGGTTTCAATTTTCACTCCAAAAAAATGTCTACAGTGGATCTAAATCTAATATGGAGATATATAATTCTATATGCGGCCGTCGGAGTTAGGATGCATTTCTAAAGTGGACCTCAAGATCATTTGGGTTGGCCACCCCTGGTTAAAAGATACTGTAAAAATACTTTTACCTTTCAATGTATGTTAAAGCAGAGAAACAAACAGAGGGCATTTTCAAAGGTAATATAAAACATCTGTTTTCTACCTTTTCCACCCATGATGAACGATATGTTGTATAAGGAAGTAGAAAAAAAATGAACAAACATTTATTTTATTTTAATTTTATTTTATTATTATTATTTTAATTTTTATTAAAATTAATTAAAATATTTTTAATAAATGTTGGATTTTTGATTTACAGAACTTATTAAAAAATATTTCCAATAGATTTATTAATTTTATTTTAATTATTTAAACATGAATCTTTATAGAAAAGATGACAGACAATTTATTAGTACTAAATATTTTATAAAATTAATTTTATAATTTTTTTAATTATAAATATTTTATAAAGTAAGAAAACTAATTTATAATTTTTTAATTATAAATATTTTAGAAATTTTAAAAAATGTCAAAACATTTTTTTTATATTAAAATTAATAATTGTAAAACGTTTTTTGATATTTTGATCTCTAATAATTAAAATTATTTTGACATTAAAACATCATTAATTTAAAACTTTATTTATAATTTTTTAAATTATAAATTAATACAATATATGTATTTTTAATTCATATATACACATTTAAAAATTAAATGTATGAACATTTAACTAATATTATTTATAATTTTTTAAATTATAAAACAGAACTTTTTTTCTTTCTTTTTATATTAAAATTAATTAATATTAATTGAATTAAACTTCAATTTATAGCAAAACATTAATTTTTAAATTATAATGTTTTTAAATATTTAAACTTGTTTTTTAATGTTTAGATAAATACTTTTGCCGCAATTCTTTGGTATAAAAATTTTATTCAATAAAAAAAAAAAAATCATTTAAATAAAAACGAATTTAAATATCTTTTCATTGACGACAAAAACTAAAACAGCAATTTTGTTTTATATAATGTTATAATTATATTTATACAACCTAAAAATGCATATGAAATAAAGTTAATGAAAAAGAATTAATCAGAATTATAGTAATAGGTACAAAATTTTTTCCAGAAAAAACAACCATTTCAATTATTTTAAAAGAGTTAATTATAATTTTTTTTTGAGACGATGCATATTTAATAAAAAGTCATACGTTTAATTTTTTAATTTAAATATGTAAATTTAAAAATCTATTCATTGTGTATAAAAAATGTCAGAAATATTAGATTAATAAAACATTTTATCTAACGGAGAAAATGCAAAAATCTAAATGAAACAATTTTAGTGTTAATTTGATTTTAACAATTTAATTAATTTAATTTTAAGTTGTTTTAAATAAAAAATAAAATGAAAATAAAAAAAAATTAGAATTGGAAAAGAGAAAAAAAATCGTGTTACTTTTGTACTTTTTTATAAAGATAATTGATTTATTTTCTTTGTATTATGACTTAAGTACATTGTTTATTAACGTACTTTTTTAAGTCATAATTCAAGAAAATAAATCAATTCTCTCATAAAACATGTTATATAAAGATTTATATATTTATATTTTTTACGTGTTTTGAAAGTAACATAACTTTTCCTTAAAATACTATATTTTGCAAGCAAAATTCATACATTCAAAAAATTCATACATATATGCTCTACAAAAAATAATCAATGTTAATCTAATAAAATTCTAACAAAATCTTCTGTTTTGATTTTTTATATCAATAATATCTAGGAAACTTATTTGTTTATTACACAACTATCTTTTTTTTAGTTTTAAATTAACAACAATAAAAAAATTATTATGACTATGACATTTGTATTTTTCTATAAAAAGAATTGATTTATTTCTTTTATAAAAACATGTTTTATAAAGATTTATGTATTTTTATTATTTTTGCATGTTTTGAATGTAACAAAACTTTTCCTTAGAAATACTATATTTTGTAAGCAAAAATTCATACGTATATCCTACAAAAAATCAATATTAAACATGCAGTCAATTGATTGAATAAAGCTAAACTTGTTGCTTGGACTGCTCAGCCTGAGCAATCAGGCGGAGGAATTGAAAAATCAAGGACTTTTTCGGCATTTTTACGAGGTAAGAAATAGAAATGGGGAAGAAAATGTCAAGGAAATACTAAATTACTTTTCCCTTGAGGATACGTCTTAGCGTGTCTGTATCTGCTAAATGCTTTGCAAGTGAAGGATATATATATAGAGAGAGAGATATCTATATAATGCTTTAAAGTAAAGACTGTTGGCACTTAGAATTATTTCAGCTTAATCTGAAGTTCCAGCAATAGATTGTTTGATGTGGATGTTCGATCTACTTCGAGAATCTCTGCCAGCTATTACTTTGTCTTCTGGAATGCAGATAATAGAATGATGGTCCCCTATTGAAATTGCAAGCATAGCAAAAAATCTGTTCCTAGTATTTGGTGAAACAATAAATGTGTTGTCTTATTTCGCCAAGTAATAGTTTGGTACAGATTTCTTCAGGTGTTATATAGTAAGCAGCAATATAAAATAAAATTGAGAGTGTTATATAAAAATAATAGTGTACATAAAAAGTAGCAAATTATAATGTTTATTAACATTTAAAATGTAAGAATTAAAAACCATAGGCCAAATAAATTGTTACGCATTATATGTGTTGCATGTTTTAAATTGCCCTATGCTTCACAACATCGGGTTTCTAATATTAATTAATAAATATTTCAGATTTAAATCTAATAAATTTGCAACGTACTATATGCGGTGCGTTTTTAAACTGCCTTATGTTTTTCATGCATATAACACCTCGGGTTTATAATATTAATTAATAAATTACTTATGATTTACTTGTACAAGTGACTAATTTAAAAGTTTATAATTTGATTTAAATTTTAATTCCACTTCAGGTATTTCCAGTTATGATATTCATAATTCCCCTGACATTTAAAATTAACTTTTTATAAATAAAAGACATTTTCATACTTTCCACTAAATAATCTTAAAAAAAATTAATTTATGTAAGATATTGATTATTATTAAATATAATTTAATCATATATTTAATAATAGTTAATGTATAAAACGGTTGTCTTAAAATCTTGAGTGTTATATTTTATTTATTTTTTTTTTTGGACTTTAAGTAATTAAGAAACTTAGGGCATCTCCTTCAAGATGCAACAATAATAATTGATACAATAAATTCATATAGGTTTTCTATCTTATTTGGGAAAGGACATTCCTTGCAGTACTTTTTTGTTGTTGTTGTTTCTTACCTCTCTTATTCTACAATTACACTTGTTCGGACAATAGTGGAAAAAAATTGCATCGAGATCATTTCAGAGGCAATGGACTAGGTATTAGGTGGAACAGCAGATTATTAATATAAAAAAAAACTTCGTATATTCTCAAATAACTTTTTAATATTTTTAAGAAGCAAACCATGATGAAATGATGTTTAAGACATTCTTTCATTTAAAAGCTTCAGAATATTCAAATACTTTTATCATAGTTAAAAAACATGCGTTTGAAAAAAAACTTATTTCTAGCCATTGCGGCTTCCCCATTGATCGAAAACAGCGTTTCAAAAGTGAAAGCTTTCACTATCTATCTGCTAAAGCGTTGAACTACTTTAGGAAAAAACTCGAACCACATTTCCCCTTGAGAGAGCCAGTCAGTTGATTGAATAAAGCTAAACTTGGAGGTGGACTGCCTCCCTTCGACAATCAGGGGATGAATTGAAAAGTCAAGGACTTTCGAATTTTTTTTTAAGGGGTAAGAAAATAGAAATGGGAAGAAAATGTCAAAATGCTAAATCCTTTTCCCTCGAGGATACGTCTTAGCGTGCCTGTATCTGCTGAAATTGCTTACACAAAACAGCGAAGAATATATATAGAGAGAGATCTATATAATGCTTTAAAGTAGAGGCTGGTGTCTTTACTTGGAATTATTGCCGCGCTTAATCTGAAGTTCAGCAATAGATTGTTTGATGTGGATGTTCGATCTACTTCGAGAATCTCTGCCAGCTATTACTTTGTCTTTGGGAATGCACATAATAGAATGCCGTTCCCCTATTGAAATTGCAAGCATAGCAGAATATCTGTTCCTAGTACTACATTTGAAACCCAATAAATATGTTGTCTTATTTCACAAGTATGAGTTTTGGTGCAGATTTCTTCAAGGTGTTATATAAGCAGCTGGATAAAAATAGAAATGAAGGTGTTACATAAAAGTAATAATGTATATAAAAACTAGAAAAATATAATTATTATTAACATGTAAAATGTAAGTGATAAAAGACATATACCAAATAAATTACTACTTATTTATGTGTTGTATGTTTTAAACTGCCCCCATACTAAACTACCTTATGCTTTTATGATGTATATACGTATAATATCGGACTTGTGATATTAATTAATAAATTATTTAAGATTTTAACTTAATACATTGCTAGGTATCTAATAAATTATTTAAGATTTAAATCTAATACATTGCTATATCTAATAAATTTCTAAGATATCTAAAAAATTGCAACGTATCATATGTGGTGCATATTTTTAAATTGCCCTTCTGCTTTTTTTTCATGTATACACTCAAGAGCCAAAACATTATGACCACCTGTCAATAACGAGTTGGCCCCCTTTTGGCGCGCAATGCAGTTTTCAACCCGCCTTGGCATGGATTAATACCACCACTTAATACCAATTAAATACCACTTCCACCTTATCACGCGCCTTCCACGTCATCCAGGCGAGTTCATTGCAAAAAATGTAGGAGTGGTCATAATGTTTTAGCTCTTGAGTGTATATAACATCAGGTTTATAATATTCATTAAAAAATTATTAATGATTTACTTGTACAAGTAACATATTTACAATGTAAATGTAAGTAGTATAATATTGTGATAATATAATTTCAATTCTAATTTCACTTAAGTTAGTGAAGTTATGATACTTATAATTCCACTAAAACTTAAAATCAATAATCTTAAAAAATTATTACATGTAGGATATTTTGATTATTATTAAAAATATAATTTAATCATACATTTATTAACAGGTTAATGCATAAAAAAAGTTTTCTTAAATCTTCAGTTATATTTTATTTCGTGTTATTTTTTTGGTTTTAAGCAATTAAAAAAATTCATTTTTATTAGTTAAACTTTGTATTTCTAATGTTCTACATTTGATTAAATAATCTGCAGCAGATATTATTTAAGTGTGTAACCGTGTTTTTTCCCTACTATCCATTAAGGCTTACAAGGAGAAATGATAAGTTGGTCTACAGACTTGCATCGAGCATATATCTAAGCATATGCTATGAACAAGGTATTAAGTGGAAGAGCAGATTCTTAATATAAATTTTAATTTAATTAAGTTTTACCCTCAAATACATTTGTTTAAAATTTTAAGAAGCAAACCGAGGATGAAATTATGCTTAAGACATTGATTTTTTTAAAACTTCAAAATATTCAAATACTTTTATCACAGTTAGAAACATGCGGTTGGAAAAAGTTTTTCTCGTCATTGGCCTCACCATTGGATCGAAAATAGCATTCAAGGGTGAAAGCTTTCACTATCTATCTGCTAAAGCTGAACTACTTTAAAAATCTCGAAACACAATTCCCCCCGAGAGAGAGCCAGTCAATTGATAATAAGCTGAACTTGAGGTGGACTGCCTCCTTCGACAACATCTGAGGGGGATGGATTGAAAAGTCAAGGACTTTCACAATTTTTTGTAAGTGGTAAAAAAAATAGAAATGGGGAAGAAAAAAAGTCAAAATGCTAAATTCTTTTCCCTCGAGGATACGTCTTAGCGTGCCTGTATCTGCTGAAATTGCCTACACAGAAACAGCGAAGAATATATATAGAGAGAGATCTATATAATGCTTTAAAGTAAGGCTGGTGTCTTTTAACGGAATTATTGCTTAAACTTAATCTGAAGTTCCAGCAATAGATGGTTTGATGGGATATTCTATCTACTTTGAGAATCTGCCACCTATTACTTTGTCTCTGAATGCAGATAATAGAATGCCGTTTCCTATTGAATTGCAAAAGTATAGCAGAATACCTGTTCAGTATTTGACTGAAACCCATTTCAAATATGTTGTCTTATTTCACAAGTATGAGTTTTGGTGCAGTTTCTTCTAGGTGTTATATAAGCAACTAGATAAAAGTAGAAATGAAGGTGTTACATAAAAATAATAATGTATATAAAAACTAGAAAATATATTATTATTATTAACATAAATGTAAGTATTAAAAGATATATACCAAAAATAAATTACTTATTTATGTGTTGTATGTTTTTAAACTGCCTATACTAAACTACCTTATGCTTTTTATGATGAATATACGTATAATATTGGGCTTATGATATTAATTAATAAATTATTTAAGATTTTAACTTACATTGCTATGTATCTAATAAATTATTTAAGATTTAAATCTAATACATTGCTATATCTAATAATTTCTAAGGTATCTAAAAAAATTGCAACGTATCATATGTGGTGCGCCATTTTTAAATTGCCCTTATGCTTTTATCAGCATGTATGCACTCAAGAGCCAAACATTATGACCACCTGTCAATAACAGGTTGGCCCGCCTTTGGCGCGCAACACAGTTTCAACCCGCCTTGGCATGGATTAATACCACCACTTAATACCAGTTATATACCACTTTTTCACCTGATCACGTGCCTTCCACGTCATCCAGGCGAGTTCATTGCAAAATGGAGGGTGGCCATAATGTTTGGCTTGTTGGAGGTATGTAACATCCAGGTTTATAATATTGATTAAAAAATTATTAATGATTTACTTGTACAAGTAACATATATTTACAATTTAAATGCAAGTAGTATAATATTGTAATGTTTATAATATAATTTCAATTCTAAATTCCACTTTTAGTTAATTGAAGTTATGATACTCATAATTCCACTAAAACTTAAAATCAATTTTTTTTATAAATAAACTGCCTTTTCATACTGTTATCTAAATAATCTTAAAAAAAAATTACATGTAGGATATTTTGATTATTATTAAAAAAAATATAATTTAATCATACATTTAATAATAGGTTAATGCATAAAAAAATTTCCTTAAATCTTGAATGTTATATTTTATTTCGTGTTATTTTTGGATTTTAAGTAATTAAAAAAATTCATTTTTATTAGTTAAACTTTTTTTTTGTAATTCCAATGTTCTACATTTGATTAAATAATCTAATAGAAGATATTATTTAAGTGTGTAGCAGTGTTTCCTACTACCCATTAAGGCACAGAGAAATGGTAAGTTGGTCTACAGACTTGCATCGAGAGCATATCTAAGCATATATGCATGAACAAGGTGCATTAAGTGGAAGAGCAGATTCTTAATATAAATTTAATTTTAATTAAATTTTACCTCAAATGCATTTGTTAAAATTTTAAGAAACAAACCAAGATGAAATTATGCTTTAAGACATTCATTTTTTTAAACTTCAGAATATTCAAATACTTTTATCACAGTTAGAAACATGCGGTTGGAAAAAAGTTTTTCTGATCATTGCGGCCTCACCATTGATCGAAAATAGTATTCAAAAGTGAAAGCTTTTCACTATCTATCTGCATAAAGCTGTGAACTACTTTAAAAAAAAATCTCGAAACACAATTTCCCCGAGAGAGAGCCAGTCAATTGATAGAATAAAGCTAAACTTGCGAGTGGACTGCCTCGCTTCGACAATCAGGCGGATGAATTGAAAAGTCAAGGACTTGGGCATTTTTTTTTCCTTTTTCACGTGGTAAAAAATAGAAATGGGAAAGAAAATGTCAAAATGCTAAATTCTTTTTCCTCGAGGATACGTCTTAGCGTGTCTGTATCTGCTAAAATTGTTTACACCGAGAAGCGAAGGATATATATAGAGAGAGAGAGAGAGATCTGTATAATGCTTTAAAGTAAAGGCCGGTGGTTTCTACTTGGGAATTATTGCCGCACTTAATCTGAAGTTCCAGCAATAGATATGAAGCGCGATGTGGATGTTCGATCTACTTCAAGAATCTCTGCCACCTATTACTTTGTCTTCTGGAATGCAGATAATAGAATGCCCCCTATTGAAATTGCAAGCATAGCAGAATATCTGTTCCTAGTATTTGACTGAAAACCAATAAATATGTTGCCTTATTTCACAAGCAAAGAGTTTTGGTTCAGATTTCTTCAGGTGTAATCAGCTGGATAAAAATAGAATTGAGAGTGTTATATAAAAATAATAATGTATATAAAAACTAGAAAAATTATAATTATTATTAACATGTAAAATGTAAGTATTAAAAACCATATACCAAATAATTTGCTACGTATCATATGTGTTGCATGTTATAAACAGCTTCACACTTTTCATGCATATATGATCTCTCGTTTATAATATTAATTAATAAATTATTTATGATTGACTTGTACCAGTGACAATTGAAATATGAGTAGTATAATGTTGTGTTGTTTATAGTTGAATTTAATGTTTTAGTTCCACTTAAGTCATTAGAAGTTATGGTACTCTTAATTCCACTAAAATTTAAACTTGGCTTTTTATATAAAAGGCATTTTTTTGTACTTTTTATCTAAATAATCTTTAAGAAAATTAGTATATGTAGAATATTTTCATTATTAATATTAAGAATATAATTTAATCATACACTTAATAATAGTTAATGCATAAAACGGTTGTCTTAAATCTTGAGTGTTATATTTTATTTTACCTTTATTTTTGGTTTTAAGTAATTAGGAAAAATTAGGGCGTCTCCTTTTAAGATGCGAGAATATCAATCTTATGATACAATAAATTGATATAGGTTTTTCTTATCTTTGGGAAAAGGAAATTCGCCTAAGTGTTTCTGTTTGTTGTTACTGTTGTTAGTAGCACTCTTATTTTACAATTACACTTGTTCGGACGGAAGAATTAGTGGAAAAATGGCATCGGATCATTTCAGAGGCAATGCTTATGGACGGTATTAAGTGGAACTTTGCAGATTCTTAACATAAAAAACACTTCTTGAAGTTTTATCCTCAAAATAACTTTGTTAACATTTTGAAAAACCATGATGATGAATGATGTTTAAGACATTATTTTTAAGAAAGCTAAAAAATTCAAAATACTTTTATCATCACTACAACAATGCGGTTGGAAAAAAAGTTTCTTTTCTTGTCACTGCGGTCTCCCACCATTGATCGAAGCCAGCTTTTTCAAAAGTGAAAGCTTTTCACTATCTATCTCCTAAAACGTTGAACTGCTTTAAAAAAATCTCGAAACACAATTCCCCGAGAGAGAACTAGTCAATTGATTGCCAGATTCAAACGCGTGGACTGCCTCCTTCGACAATCAGGTGGATGAATCGAAAAAGTCAAGTTCGAATTTTTTTCCCTTGTGCGGTAAAAATAGAAATGGGGAAGAAAATGTCAAAATGCTAAATTCTTTCCCCCTCGAGCACACGTCTTAGCGTGTCTGTATCTGCTAAAATTGCTTACCTGAGAAGCGAAGGATTTATAGAGAGGAGGTCTATATAATGCTTTGAAGTAAAAGGCTGGCGGCTTTATTTGGAATTATTGCCTGCACTTAATCTGAAGTTCCAGCAATAGATGGCTTGATGTGGATATTCGGATCTACTGAGAATCTCTGCCACCTATTACTTTGTCTTCTGGAATGCAGATAATAGAATGCCGTTTACCTTATTGAAATTGCAAGCATAGCAGAATATCTGTTCCTAGTATTGGGATGAAATCAATAAATATGTTGTCTAATTTCACAAGTTAGAAATTTGGTACAGATTTCTTCAAGATGTTATATAAACAGCAAGGTAAAAATAGAATTGAGGGCGTTATATCAAAATAATAATGTATATAAAAACTAGAAAAATTATAATTATTATTAACATGTAAAATGCAAGTGTTAAAAACTATATACCAAATTAATTGCTACTTACTATATGGTTTGCATGTTTTTTAAATTATCTTATGTTTTTTCATGCATATATCACTTTGAGTTTATAATACAATTAATACATTACTTATGATTGACAAGGAACTAATTAAAAGACGAGTAGTATAATATTGTAATGCTTTATAATTTATTTTAAATTTTAATTCCACTTGTTAATTGAAATTATGATACTCATAATTCCACTAAAATTTAAAATCAACTTTTTTAAATAAATAAAAGATATTTTCATACTTTTATCTAACTAATCTTTTAAGAAAATTAGTACATGTACAATATTTTCATTATTATTATTAAGAATATAATTTAATCATACATTTAATAACAGGTTAACGTATAAAACGATTTTCTTAAATCTTGAGTGTCATCTTTTTATTTCATGTATTTTTTTATTTTAAGTATTTCAAAAAAATCATTTTTATTAGTTAAACTTTTTTTTTTTGTAATTCTAGTGGATCTACTACTTTATTAAATAACGTTCAGAAGATTTTATTTAAGTTTGTAACTATATTTTCTACTACCAATTATGGCGTATGGGAGAAATTATCAATTGATTTACAGACTTGCATCGAGAGCGTATCTAAGCCTGCTATGGACAGGGTATTAAATGGAATAGAAGATTCTTAATACAAAAAAAAAACTTCGTAAAGTTTTATCAGCAAAAATTTTGTTAATATCTTTAAAAAGAAAAATAATGAAATGATGTTTAAGACATTCTTTTTATTTAAAAGCTTCAAAATATTCAAATACTTTTATCATAGCTAAAACCCCTGCGGTTGAAAAAACGTTTTCTAGTCGTTGCGGCTTCACCATTGATCTAAAATAGCGTTCAAAAAGGAAAGCTTTTCTCTATCTATCTACTAAAGCGGTGAACTGCTTTAAAAATTCAAACACCATTCCCCGAGAGAGGCTGTCAATAATTGATTGAATAAAAGCTAAACTTGCGCGTGGACTGCCTCCTTCGACAATCAAGCGGATGAATTGAAAAGTCAAGGACTTACGGCATTTTTCCCCCTTTTTACGAGGTAAAATAGAAATGGGGAAGAAAATGTCAAATGCTAAATTCTTTTCCCCTTGTATCTGCTAAAAATTGCTTACACCGAAAAACGAAGGATATATCTATATATATAGAGAGATTGTATGATGCTTTAAAAGTAAAAGGCCCGTGGCTTTTTACTTTTTTAGAATTATTGCCGAACTTAACCTGAGTTCCAGCAATAGATGGCTTGATGTGGATATTCGATCTACTTCTGAGAATCCTCTGCCAGCTATTACTTTGTCTTTGGGAATGCACATAATAGAATGCCGTTCCCCATTGAAATTGCAAGCATATCCAGAATGTCTATTCCTAGTATTAGGTTGAAACCCCGATAAATCTGTTGTCGTATTTCACAGGTGAAAGTTTTTGTGCACATTTCTTCATGGTGTTTATTTTATAAACAATATAAATAAGAGTGTTCTTACAATGGTAAAAATATATATATAAGAAACTAGAAAAATTATAATTATTATTAACATATAAAATGTAAGTATTAAAAGCAGTATACCAAATAAATTGAAAAAGATCCTTTATGTACTGCATGTTTTAAACCCTGCCTTATGCTTTTCCATTCATGTCACGTAGAGTTTATAATATTAATTAATAAATTATTTCTGATTTATTTATTGTAAGTGATATATTTATATTGTGTATTATTATGGCATTGTTCTATTGTAATTTTAAATTTCATGTTTAATTTCACATAAGTTATTTGAAATTTATGATATTCACGTAATTTCATTAATATTTAAAATTAACTTTTTTTTATATGAACATTCTCGTACTTTGTGGTAATGCTTAAAAATTATTAGCCATTTTTCCATTAAGAATATAAATTAAGCTTGGCATTTAATAATAGTTAATGTGTAAAATATTTCTTTTTAAATCACAGTGTATTCTTTTATTTCAATGATTTTCCGCTTCTTTATAGTTTTAAAAATGACTGAAAAGAAGCAGTTAATGCGGAGTTTGCATGACGTTTTTGTCGTCCGATATTTTTCTTCCTAGCGCGCATGCTCATAAAAATAGCTCAGAAGAGCAGTAGTGCAGATATTGCGCTCTCATCAGGTACAATGTTTCCTATGAGCGGCATACAAGAAGAAAAAAATATTGAAAAAGATAAAAAAACGTTGTAAAAAATATCTAATCATAAATTTACAAGTATCACCACATGGTTGTAATTCCTAATGCTCTACACTTGATTAAATAATCCGCAGCAGGTATTATAATTTTTATTAAAATGTGGTAGATTAAAAGTGAAATTATGCAATTAATTGATTCATTGTTAAAAAATTCAATTTGTAAGATACTTTTAATCTGAAAATGCTTTCCTTTCTCAATGAAGTCATAAAGTATTTATGCATGCAGTACTTATTTTAAAATTATATTATGGAAGCATAAATTTTTAAAATTTATTGAAAGATTTTGTTGGTTGTGTTTACTCAAAGAACTCAGTTTTGCTTGTTTTGAATGAGACTTTCTGATATTTTGTCGAGTTGTATTCTTACATAGGCTTTTAAATGATTATTCATTAAACTTTCTTTTTCTTTCCAATATAGCTGGCAAACGCCGGGCAAGCGGTGTTGGATCCTTAGGCAAGCGCTTGCACAGGGCGTACGTCACTTTGCATTACCCATGGGAGCGTGTAATTTGACAATAAGCCACGGACGCGGAGTAACAATGCCCCCGCAAAGCGCTCTGCGATCCCTATTGGCCGGGACCTACGGGACAAGGTGGATTCCGAACCACCACAAAGCAGCTCCGCCGGCACCGCCGGTTTTTAAACCCGATACCTGTGGCGCAGGCAGCCAGAGCGCTAGCCACTCGGCCATTCAGGCTCCTCATTAAACTTCAAATTGAATATTTAATCCACTCAAATTGCTTCGTCTTCTTCAAAGCCATGGTGGTCAAGGCAGATTACTGGCAGATTTAGGACAGAGGATGGTTTTCTTTTACTGGTAGAGTTGTCAACTCATTTTAAATGTGTATTAGTCTTCTTTTGGGCCACACCACGGTTTAAAGTGAACAAGCCACTAAAAAATATACCTGGCACCGTTAGGACTTTCAGACCCAAAGCTTCTGTGGCACCGAACACAATGCATATAAAAAATTTAAATAATGTATATAAAAACTAGAAAAAGTATAATTATTATTAACATATAAAATGTAAATATTAAAAAAACAGTTATTTATGCATAAATTATTATATATATATATATGTGAGTATTTTTTACATAAGTTTTATATATATATATATATATATATAAATATATATATTATTATTTACTTGTTCATCAGGCCCAAAGTTAACTATGCAGATATAATTAAATGCACACCTCAAAACACGCTTAACAAATAAAAAAAAGCTTTAATAACAAATATGAATTAAAAAATTAGTAACATTTAATATGCATTAATTCTATAAACATTTTATTTCGGCTGATGGATCAAAAATAATATAATTAAACATGATGGATTTCAATGCGATGCATCTGCATTAACTCTATATTGATTTTAACATGCATTTAGATTTCAAACAATGCAGCAGGCTTTTGAAATCGCTTCAGGTTTCCAAGTTTAAATGACATTAACATTTAAATCAAACTCAACTATGTGTGCAGACCTCGAATTGTCATCTGAATATTGATTTTTCCATATATATTCATAGGCAGAGCCCGTGTTACTTGAATAATCAGTTACACAATAAACATTTCACGTTTGACAGAACATTTTCCCATCGTTCAGAAGCGGTCTAATGTAGGAATATTTTCATATACTTATATAAGAATTCTTTGCAGTTTTTGCAAATAATCATTAAATAGAATATTTAATCCACATTCATTTAACCATACCGATGAATAAGTAAACTATATAGCGATGAATTCAAAATTGTACACCTTAAAACTTGGTTATGCCATTTATTTTAATAATGTCTGTTATGTGTAATTTTTACTAAGTTGCTTTTGGGCCTGAATGGCCGAGTGGCTAGCGCTCTGGCGCTCGGTACTACTGGTTTCGCGGTTCGAGTCCCGGCGGTGCCATGGTTGTTTGTAGTGGTTCGGAATCCACTTTAAAAAGTAGGTCCCGGTCCTAATAGGATCGTAGAGCGTTGCGGGGGCATTATTACTCCGCGTCCGTGGCTTATCTTCAAGTTACACGCGCCCCCTGGGTAATACAAAGTGAGTACGTCTCTGCAGCACTTGCCGTAAGGCATCCAGAGACCAAGCTGTCTGTGTTTGGCCGCTGCATTACAAAGGAAAAAAATACTAAGTTGTTTTAATTTATATAAATTGAAAACATTTTAGAATAGTAGGTTTGGTTTGTCGCTTGGTGTGTGCACTTTAGGCTAATTAGACCAGTATCTACACTTTAAAAGGTGAATTCCGAACCACTAATAAGCATCCATGCCACTACTAGGATTCGAACCTGAAGCCTGTGGTACCAAAGGCCAGAGCTTTAGTCAATTGGCCATCAGGCCATTTTAAAACCGCAGAGATTTATTTGCTGTACATTAGTAACATCCTACTTATGGATACCCGAAAAACCTACCACAGTACGATAAAGAAAAGAAAGACATTGCTTTCCTGCAGATACTTTTAAGTCAACTGCTATATATTTGCGTTTCATATGGGAGAAAAAAGGGGGAAATTTATCTGGTGTGGTTGACCGTGTAAGCGAGTCCTTATACATGTTGATTAAATAGCCACGAGTTTTCCTTGCTTCAGAATCGTAACAACAGCGGACTCCGCCAGCAGATTCGAACCAGATACCTCGCGCGCTAGTTATTCTAACGTTAGAACCACTACAAACATTCGTGCCATCGCCGGGACTTGAACCCGAAACCTTTGGAACCTAGCGTCAGAGAAAAATACATTTACACATGAATAAATAAATTTTTCAGTCAGTATCGAAAGTTGAGTTGAATTTAACTTTATAACTGTTTGAATAATAATTTGAATGATAGAACTATTGCATAGTGTTTAAAGATTTAAATCCTATATATCAAAGCATTCGGAAAAAGTTATATAGTTTCTAAGTAAATTTAATAAGTATAAATAATAATTTAGTTACTAATTAAATTAAATTTTCTAAATTATCTTCTAGAAGAGATTCATTTTTAAAGCATCGATTACTAATTTAAAATGTCATGATCTAGTTAAAATCTATTTATGGTACATGTTGGTTGATTTTACTGTTAATTAATCTGGATGAGGGCATCAAAAACGAAAGCTGAGATGAAAAATTAATTAGCAACGTATTTCGCGAAATTAATTTTAAATAATTACAGTTTTCTTTATTTTATTAAAATCTTCCGCTTTCACTTTTCCTTAACAAAGAAATATTTCATTAGTAGAAATACCTGATCACTGGAAAAATAAATATTCATTTTTTTGCAATTCCACAAATTCAAACATTTGATGAGGTTTTACAAAGTATCTCATTAATTTCTCAAAAGGAATTTTCGAGAAGGGCATGTTAATTAGTGAGTTAAATAATTATTAATATCAGTAACATATTTTAATTTTGTTATTATCGAAGACATAAATTTTACAGCAATGCACTAAAATTTGAAGATAACTGAAGCTGCATCTTTTTTTATCTATATAACATAAAAAAATTAATTTGTTTAAAGCATATAAATTACAATTTTTAGCTTTTAATTTCATTTAAGGTATTAGCGTTGCTGGAATAATTTATACAGAATGTTTATCCATAATGGGCCTGATGGCCGAGTGGCTAGCGCTCTGGCGCTTGGTACCCACATGCTTCGGGTTCGAGTCAGGTGGTGTCATGGATTATTGTAGTGGTTCGGAATCCACTTTAATCCGTAGGTCCCGATCTAACAAGATCGTATAGTGTTGTGGGAGTATTGTTACGCCACGTCCATAGCTTATTTTCAAGCTACACCCACCTCCTGGGGAGTGCTAAGTGAGTAACGTCGGTGCGGCCCTTGCCTTAAGGCAAAAATGACAACTGTCTAAGTGTTTTTCAGCTGCCTTAGAGAAAAAATTATTCATAATACTATATAAATACAAGAATTGTTTTAAAACTAGAAAAATTAGTAACTTTTTTGATATTATTAAACCAAAGTTGTTTAATTACTTAGATAATTGTCTGAAGAAAAAAACAGCATTAGCTAATGAAAAAAACAGATGAGATAACAAAATTAAAAAAAAAGGATATTTTTTCATCTATGTTATCTAACACAGGACTGATTACATGCATTTCTTTTTCATGGTTACATACTTTCTTCACTTTTTCTAGTTGTTTTTTTTTTCTTGGCAATCTATTTTCTCATTTATTTGCGTTCCACGGAACTGATTCACCGAAGTAATTATTGTTAAGGCAGGAGCTTGATTAAGGAATCCCTCGTAATCCACGCGATATATCTTAGTTTGAAGCGTGACATTTGGTTGAGCAATCATTGTGTAAAAATATTGTTTCATTAATTGAACAATTGATCAAATTTTTCAACTGTAAATAATGCATTGTGGAAACTTAACACCACAAGTAAAATATTTTCAATATTTTTTTTTTCTGATGCAGCTGACAAACAGTTAGACAATTGTCTTGGATGCCTTAAAGCAAGCGCTGCACCGACGTTACTCATTTAGCATTATCCAGGGTGCTTGTAGCTTGAAGATAAGCTACGGACGTGGAGTAACAATACCTCATCGCTCTACGATCTTGTTAAATCGTTATCTGCGATTTAAAGTGTATTCCGAACCACTACAAACATCCATGGTACCGCCGAACCCGAAACCTGTGGTATCGAGTGCCAGAGTGCTAGCGACTCGGCCAACAGGGTCCTACATTTTCAATATTTGACAGACAAAAATACACATAAATGGTAATAGAATGCACATAATAAATGAAGTACTCAATGCTCTGCAGGTTCGCATCTGATGGTATTTATTACAATAAATGCTTTGAAAAACAAGTAGATTTGGGGAAAATTTTACAAGGAGATCTTGCAGCGACAGTTGCTTGGTTGGAGTTTTTCAGAGTAAGAAAATCAATTTCATTTTGACAAAAGTAAAACAATACTCAAAGAGAGAGTTGTCAGAACGTAACAAAATAAAACTAATGAACAGGCATGAAAAAATAATCCAAATGTCAAAGAAATTGAATATTTTACTCAAGAGATATTGCTGCATAGAGAACAAACCATAAGGTATTGATTTATGTCTGGCCGTGTATAGCTGTTATCCGCATTGGCAGTAGAATTAGGTGGATGTCTTCCTGAGGAAATTCTCCCAATCGTCCATTAAGCTTAGTGTCCTCCAGTGATAGTCAGAAGTGTGTGTCCATCGGAAACTTATCGTAAGTTTGGTTTGTCGTTCTACGGTCATTTCGTACACACTTTGGGCTAATTGAACCGGGACCTACAGTTTAACGTGGATTTTTGAACAACAACAAAACTTTCATGCCACCGCCAGGATTCGAACTTGAAAACGTGTGTACCAAAGGCCAAGGCGCTAGCCAATTAGCCGTCATGCCACTGTGTTTATCGTAGAGAGATCTAGACGATCTAGTTGATCCAAAAGGTCGTAGTACTACTGTGGTGGAGTCTGAATGTCGAATATATAGCACTCTGGCGCTCGGTGTCCACGTTTCGGGTTCGAGTCCATCCATGGCATGGACGTTTGCAATGGTTCGGAATCGACTTTAAGCCATATGCCCCGGTTTCATATGATGACTGTAGAGTGTCACGGAGCACTGTCAGACTTCTCACCCACATCATTCCCAAATTGTGTAGGGCAATTCGGCTCTAGTCACTGTGGTGCGGTGTGGTGTAGTAGTACTGGTTGTTCCCCATCACCGTGTCATTAGAGAGTAACAAATGACAATCAAAAAATTCGGCTATCAAAAAAATAAAATGGCACCTCAAATCATTATTCTTGATTAACGTATGGATGGCAGGGGACGAGTCACATTTGCTCCACCTCGGTTCTGGTCATCATGCGTCATATCTTCGCTTGTCACCATAGTCCAATTCGAAGCATGACATTACTGGAAACAAGCTTCAACTCCAGTACCGACTTGATGGCCAATTATCTAGTGCTTTGGCACCACAGGCTTCAGACTTGAATCCTGGCAGTGGAATGGATGTTTGTGAAGTAGTTCAGAATCCACTTTAAACTGTAAGTTCCGGTGTGTGCACAAAATTACCATAGAGTGAAAAAGACAATCAACTCCAGTAAGTAATATTATATACCGAATTATACCGAGTCAACACTTCAAAGGAGCATAAAAGTGCGTGCATCTTAGTTGTAGACGGCGAAAGAGTTCATTTGTCTTTTATGACTGGTCCACAGTGACAAATTCCTGAAAAACACCTAAAACTGATAGAATCTTTACGACCTATAAATTTGCCATCTTGCCTCCTTTAGCTAAATTGAGCATCCTCTTTCAAACGATAACATGCTGATATTATATTACCATATCAAATGGCAACACAGGTTCATTTGTACGAATCTCATTTTACCCTAACCAAACATATCATAAAAACTAGAAATTTAGTTTAAAATGTTTCTTACCTTTTTAGTCCAATGAACTTTCAAGCAGGGTATCCGAAAGGTCGTGATGTAACAAATTCACAATCAATTCACATATTCTAGTAATTTTCTTTAATTTTTATTTGGACAAAATGACAATATATAGATACAAAATACATATTTTAAAAAAACAGACAAATAACCCGCGTCTATCATGGATGGCTAACAACAATAAAGTGAGGGTGGAAAAGTTCGAAGTACGGTTACAGTTTCTAAAAGAGTTCTAATTATGTAGCATTTTCGACAAATCCTCAAGTGAGGCATTTGCTAGAATCCATGTTTAATCTGCATGTCAAACTGAATAGAAAGAATCAAATTTAAATGGATGTCAAAACCTGGAATTTCTTCCCTTTTACATGCAATGCAATTCTCTGAAGCACCAACTATTTATCCATTAGTTATCAAAATGTAATTATTTTCCTGTTGAATCGTAATGAAAATTTCGTTCCTATCAGATAACTCTTTCTCTAAATAAGTCATTGTTTTTTAATGTGGCTTGATGGCCGAGTGACTAGCGCTCTGGCGCTCGGTACAAAAAAGGGTCGGGTTCGGAGTCCCGGCAGTGCCATGAATGTTTGTAGTGATTCGGAATCCACTTTGAATCGTAGGTCCCCGGTCTAATAGGATCGTGGAGCATTTTGGGGGTAGTGTTACTCGCGTCCGTAGCATATCTTCAAGCTACACGTACCCCTGGATAGTGTTAAATGAATAACAGTGGTGAAGTCTCGCTTATGTCATAAAGATTATAAATTTCTGTATTGCCGGCTGCATTTGAAAAAAATTACTAATGATATTTAATTTTATAATAAAATGTTTGGCGTTGTAAAATCTAGATAACTTTATTAAACAAAAAAAAATAATGAGTTTGATAAAAAATGTATAGCATTTTTAAAATGTATTAAGTTGGTACAACAGTGGTAACATAGAAACTAACACGACAAAAATATGTCAGTAATAAAATAACTTCAAACTCCGTTAATACAGTACTTTTCATGTACTTTTACAAGTGCAATTACTTTTTTGGAACCACATATTAGAGAGTTTTTGCATACACCGTACGTTAGTTACCGAAGGACGTCCGTTAACTTTTTCTCCCTAGCGCGCATGCTCATAGGAAATTATGTTTCCTATGAGCATGCGCCTTCGCCCAACGGAAAACGTCTTCCAGCCTTACCCGATAGCATAAAACTCTCTGTTCTCTGACTGACACTGATTTTATTACTAGATACGTTTATTAATTCGTCATATATTGCAAAATGTTTCAAAAAAACATGATTCCTGTCTTATGTCAAAATTCTACAAACTTAAATATGAAAGGATTAGAATTTAATCCATATATTATTATTACTGATATTGATCTTTTTAAGACAGCACGGCTGTTCAATAAAATGAAAAGATCAAATATTAACAAAAAAAATTTAATTGTTCTTTGTAAAAAATTAAATGTTTTAAATGAATATAAAAACAGGACATACTACTGTGTCAAAAAGTAAAAACCAATTTTCAATTTTAAAATTCCTTTTTTTTTTTTTTTTTTCAGGTTGCTGTCCTTGCCATCTGTGTGAAATTTGATGTCAAAATATTCATTAGTGTTTGAGTTCCGCTTGGCTTTGTGAGACGCTAAAGATGATTCCGGCGATTATTGAAATGTCTCTGAATTCATTGGGCAAAAAAAGAACTTGCATTACATTTTATTGGCGGAAACGTATAGGGAAATATTTGCAGAAGACATTCGATTGAGCATTCCTATAGAAAGAAATGTTTACAAGTGGTATAAACAGAAGGCAGAGAACCCGTTGAAGACGAAGAGCCCTCTGGTCGATCCTCAACTTCAACCGACGAATCTCACGTCAAACAATTAAAGATTTTGATGCTTGCAAACCGTCGATTTACAATTAGAGACCATGCTGCTGATGTTGGAATTTCAAAAGGATCAGTCAATTCCATTTTTGCCTCAAACGCGTCAAATCTCGATTGGTACCGAAAACACTGAATACGCCAACTCGCAGTGCATTGATTTTTCACAAAAAATGAAGACCCATATCGTTCCACAACCATCATATTCACACCCGTGCGACTTCTGGCTATTTCCTAAAATACCCATCCTAAACATTATATTTTTCTTTAAATTAAATTTTTTGTCAGCTAAATTAACAAAGAAACTCTATCCACCCATTCTAACTTTTATTGAATTTTTGTCAAGGGATATGTAAAACAATATTATAACATACATTTTAACACTAATAGTGTAAATAAACCAATAGTGTAAGCTTACAATAATGTAATGTAAACACAATATAAATAATAGTGTAAACACAATAATAGTGTAAATAAATAGTATATTAAGTTTACATAAAATTTATAGAATTATTATGTATTATTTATTTATTCACTGTATAAAAATTTTTGTGTATATAAGGAAGATTATGCAATTGTTATTTTGTTTATCTAAATAAAATTTAGTTATTAAAAATATTATTTATGACTTTTAAAAAATATCTAATATTAAGTAGAACGTTGAAAACAAAAATATTTCCCTTTAATGTTAAATTCAATATATTAATAAAAATCAAATAATACACGTATATAAATAATCTAAATCATAAGTTATGTTATATTTAATGGATAATAAAACAGGTAAGACAATAAAAAGTAATTTTAAAAGCGATTCTTAAGAACTTTTTTTAACCTTTATAAATGAATTAATAATTTTTTTATGCAGTCATTTTAACCGATCGTATTTATTAATAATACAGTGCATTATTTGTATAGCTTACAATAATGTGCAGAAATAATTAAAAAAGAATTGAATTTAAATATGCATACATTTACAATTTAATATTAATGCAACGTAATCATTTTTATTTTATGAATTATAAACAAATCTAATATAATTACAATATAAAGATAATGTCCTTTTTTTTTTTTTATTAATGATATTTATTCATTTATACACATTATTATATTTTTAAGTATTTTGTTGTAAATAAATTTTACTTAAATTGAAAAGATTAAATATTCTTAGCATTTTTTATTTGTGGACTCGTCTTGCAAATAATTATATATTTTTCAAAATGCTTTTTTGTCTGCATAGATGAAGATTTAAGATATATATATTTTTTTTGAAAATAGGAAATTAAGATTTATTTTTACACATTAATAGAAATGAAAAATATTTCATTTCACAGGAAAAGTATTTATTTGGTTTCAATTAAAATACTTTGTAATTTTGCTTCATAGAACAAGCGTTCCCTCAAAATATTTTTAATTGAAAATGTTAAACACATTCAATTAGTTAAATTCAATATCATTTTTAAGATACAAATTTTCGTTATTATTTTTTTAATTTTCTAAGATTTTTAAATTACTTAAAAGAATTTAATGTGCATCTAGTCTCTAAACACGTTTCTATTTTTTTTTTTTTATTTGAAAGATAATTAGTTCTTCTAATGTCAATAACTCCAGCAAATAATAATTATTTTTCATAATCTCAAAAATAATTTAAGTACATTTTATGAATAAAGAAAGTCCATCAAACTATTTTTATACAATGATACAATCAATATTTTTTTCAAAGTATCCTATAATCAATAATTGTAATTGAAAATTTTTCTGATGACTTTTATTATTTTTATGAGAATCATTCTAAATTGTAATTTTCGTGTTATTTAAATTAGAAAAATTAGATGAGACTCGATGAAACAAATTATTAGATTGAAAAAATAAAAAATAATTTCTCACTTGTTTTTCTTTTATTTTTATTAAAAATAAAATAAAAGAATAATTAAACTATTTATAGAGGGCCTGGTGAGTAATTAACGTTATAAATAACTAACGTTCTGGCGCTCGGAGTCACAGGCTTGGTGATTCGGGCTCGAATCCTGCGCTGCCTCTCTGCCTCAGCTCTTCTGTCTCGAGAAATCTGCCTGCAGACGGCAGACAACCCTGGCCCACCATGGGGCTGTTGCAATAATGAAAGAAGATTATTTATATAATTTTATTAATTTGCACGGGTTTTTTTTTTATAATTTTACAAATAATGAAATTCAAATTCCATTAAATCTAAGTATTATGGTTTTGCATTAAGCTAGGTGTTTTTACAGTTTACTAGCTTACTTGCTAGTTATTTATTTGTTCTGCGTACATTTACAGTTTTACTTGTGATTATTAGCCAGGTAACGTTGTAAAAGAAAATAGTTTTAAAAATCCACCTATTTTCCATCAATAGTCATCAATTTTCTTTTTAAATACATAATATCTATTTTTAACCCTTTTAGACATATTTATTCTATGAATTGAAAAGACTTAAAAAATGCTTTTTGTGTGTTTTGTTTGCAATTTTAAGAAAAACATTTTCCATTGATTTTTGTATTTTATTTAATCTTTTTTAACGTAAGTTTCAAAACTTGAAACTAATTTGACTTTAACCTCACTGTTGATGATAGTTTTTATTTATTTTAGTTAAAAAAGCTATATAGTCTTCCATAAACTGTTGCAATTTACTAAAGGGAAATGTCTGAAAATTCAAGACACCTTTTTCTAATTTCCTTCAGCTAGAACTATCGCTGGATATATCTCCACCTTAATTGTCTTGCTTATCCTCCAATCTCTCTGACCTGAAATTCTAGTGCCCAGTGCCAGTTTAGTCCTTAACTAGTACACATAATATCTGTTTCGAAAAGTACTTGAGAACTGAAGGTCTAATGGAGTAGCTTTCATAGTACTTTCATTAGACTAATGAAGCAGCAATACGTGTGC